>CM048745.1:216792572-216825072 GCA_026315105.1 Locusta migratoria | reverse complement strand
ATCCCATAATGTTGAAGGCCCTGGTTAATGATACACCAAGCTCCCAGAGTCAATGCTGGATAGGACGAGTCTTACAGAGCTGCGGAAAAGTTAACGTTTGGCTCCTCAAACAGTGTAGCTGAGGCACCAAAGGATATTCAAACATCGCCAACACTTTTGAGTTGAAGATAGGGCATCTAAGTGAGACAAGTGTCGAAGATCTTGCCTAAGAAGTGATTCATCTCCTCAAGGCGAAGTAGTTCATGAATCAGGTATTGCTCTGGGTCCAGATAAATTACCCTGGAGTGACAAGAGCATAAATCGGTTTTGAGATGCAGAGAATGGGAAACCGCAGCAGAGGCACTAGTCCCTTTGGAGTGCTTCCTTCATCCGCCGTTCAACAACACCGATGCTAGCGGAACTGAAATGCATGCAAAAATCATTGGTAAACAAAGATGAGGAGACCGATGACACCACTGCTGTAGAAAGACCGTTAATTGAGAGCAAAAAGAGGAAGTACGGAACCCTGCAGCACTACATTTCTCCTGAACATTGGGCGAGCTGAATTACCAACCCTAACCCGAAAGGGGGTGGAGAGGGAATTTTTTAAGCCGCTGTTCGTGCAGTGTGGTAAGCCAGGTGGTATTTTACATCTTCTGGAGATGCTCAAGCAGAATGAAACCAATAGGGATAGCAGATTCCAGTGACACTTTATTTTCAGTAGTGGAGCGGCCCTGCAGAAGGCTCCCCCGCCGCCCCCCCTTCCACTCCTGTTGTGGGGCCAGGAGATCGCGAGCTTTGAGGATCCACATGAGCTGCCTACTCAACAAACGTTTGACGAGCTAGGAAAGTACGCTTATGAGGCTGATAGAACGGTAACTGAACCACCAGCAGAACTGCGAAAAGTTTCATCACTGTAATTAAGATCCTATCCCACCTTTGGGACAGAGGAAACATCCTTTGTGCAGAGAGAGAGAGAGAGAGAGAGAGAGAGAGAGAGAGAGAGAGAGAGAGAGAGAGAGAGAGCGCAGCCGACGCCGCTGAGAGGTGGTGGGGGAATTGGGGCTGTGAACGACGCCATCTGGTCTTGGAGGGATCGGATCATGCACAAAGGGCACTTTACTAACTCCCACTCACTAAATGGTTTTTTGTACGTTTCCTGGCGGCACGTTCGAAAGATTTGCTCAACTGGAAAGAACACGTAGATATTGTGGGAAAGACGAACCAAAAACCGTTTTAATGGCAGAACCCTTAAAAGATGCAACAGAACTACTAAAGAGACTGCATACACTACACTTGTCCGTCCTTTTTTTGGAGTATTGCTGCCCAGTGGGATCGTTATCAGGTTGGTTTGACGGAGGACATCGAAAGAGTCCAAAGAAGAGCAGCTCGTTTAGTATTGTCACGATACAGGATCTGGGATGGGAATCTTTACAACAACGGCGCTTATCGCTGCGACGTGGGCTACTTACGAAACTACAATCGCCAACATTATTCTCCGAATGCGAAAATATATTGTTGACTCCCATTTACGTAGGTAGAATTGATGAGAATAAAATACGAGAAAGAGCTCGAACGGAGAGATTGTGTTCTTTCTTCCCATGCGCTATTCGAGAATGGAATGAGAGATAAATATATAAAGGTGGTTCGATGAACACACTGCCAAGCACTTAAATGTGATTTGCAGAGTATCCCATGTAGATGTACGAGCCTCTCCAACGTTTCATAAATCTTGACAGGCTGATGTCGCAGAAGTATGCGTATAATGCTCTGCCATGTGTTCGGCGATATCTACATCTACATCACATTCAAGTACCTGGCAGAGGGTTCATTAACCACTTTCATAACTTTTCTCTACCGTTCCATTCTCTAATAGCGCGCGGGAAGAAAGACCATCTAAATCGTTCCGATTTCGATCTGATTTCTCTTATTTTATTGGAATGGTCTTGTCTCCCTAAGTAGGTGGGTGCTAGCAAAATATTTTCACAATCACAACTAAAAGTCGGTGATTGAAAATTCGCAAACAGCACGCTGCAATGAATAACGTCTTTCTTTCAATGATTTCCACCCCAATTCGTGGAACATTACCGTGACGCTTTCCCCCCGTAACGTGATAGAACAAAACGAGCTGCCCTTCTCTGAACCTTCTCAATGTCTTCCGTCAGTTCCACCTGGCGAGGGTCCCACGAGGGGCAACAGTACTCCAGGAGAGGACGCACAAGTGTGACGTTGGCAGTCTCTTTGGTGGAGCTGTTACATGTTCGAAGAGTACTGCCGATGAAACGTAAACTTTGGTTCGCCTTCCCCACAATATTTTCTATGTGTTCTCTCCAGTCAAAGTTGTTCGTAATTTTAACTCCTAGGTACTTGGTAGAATCTACGACCTTAAGGTTTGACTGATTTATCGCGTAATTGAATTTCAGCGGATTTCTTTTAGTGGCCATGTGTATTACTTCACACTTATTTAGTGTCAATTGCCAATTTTCCCACCATGCAGAAATTTTGTCTAAATCGCGCTAAATCGCTTTGCAGTTGCTTTTGATCCTCTGTTGACTTCACTAACCGATAAACGACAGCATCATCCGCAAACAGTTAAGGGAGCTATTGAGATTGTCTCCTAAATCGATTATAAACGCGAGGAAGAGTAGGGGACTTATAACGCTTCCCTGTGAAACGCCAGATATCACTTCGTTTTACTCGATGACTTACCGTCAATTACGACGAACTGTGTCCCTTCCGATAGGAAATCGTGAATCCACTCGCACAATTGGGGAGATATTCTATAAGCACGCAATTTCATTAGAAGCCGCTTGTGGGGTACAGTGTCAAAAGCCTTCCTGAAATCCAGAAATAAGGAATCGATTTGAGATCCCTTGTCGATAGCACTTAACACTTCATGTAAATAAAGGGCAAGCTGTGTTTCGTAAGAGCGATACTTTCTGAATCCGTGTTGACTATTGGTTAATAGGTCGTTCTCTTCGAGGTAGTTCATAATATTCGAACAAAGTATATGTTCCAAAATCCTACTGCAAATCTACGTCAATAAGATTGGCCTGTAATTTTAGGGGTCACTCCTATTGACTTTCTTGAATATTGGAGTAACTTGGGCAACTTTCCAGTCTTTTGGGTACGGATCTTTCGCTGAGTGATCGGTTGCAAATTATAGCTAAGTACGGAGCTATTGCATCAGGATACTCAGAGGAATCTAGTTGGTATGGAATCTGGCCCGGAATATTTTTATTTTATTTTATTTTATTTTATTTTATTTTATTTTATTTTATTTTATTTTTTGTGGTTTTAGGGCGCACAACTGCTAAGGTCATTAGCGCCCAGAGAAGAACGAAGATTCGCTAGATCTCGAAAAAAAATTGGTGACTACCAGATGGAGTATCAAAAGAAGGCTAAAAACGAAATATAAAAACAAAAGGGTTAAATATCTTGATAGTTTGGCCAAGTTGATAAAACGCAAAACTCGAGCAGCTGTTCGTGTGTCATCAGCTAAAAGTTCCTCCAGAGTAGACGGAAAGTGAAGGACTACACGGAGATGATTAAAATTAACACAAGACAGTAAAACATGTCGCACCGTCAGCAATTCACGGCAGGAGCACTGCGGTGCACGGTCGGCGGTTTGAAAATGACGGTGGCTGAAACGGCAGTGACCGATCCGCAACCGGGCCAGGATGACCTCTCGCCGAGAGGGGAGTGAGGTGGTCCTCCAAGCGGTCGGGATCGGTTTTACAGTTCTCAATTACTGTCGTGCAGTGAGAACCTCGCACTGTGCCAGTACGACTCGATACTCCGGCGAAGAGCCCGTTGAACATCGTTCGATGGGACGCAAAAATTAGCCATGCGAGGCAAAAGAGCTGCTGCCTTGGCTGCTATGTTGGCGGTCCCATTCCCGGGCACACCCACGTGGCCAGGGACCCACAGAAACCCGGAAGATTTGTTTTTGTTTAGTGACTTCAGTTGTTTTACTACTCCAGTAACATCTAAATTTCGCATGCTGGCAGCTGTTCTTGGATTGAATACTGGAGTGTTCACTTCGTCGTCTTTGGTATCGGTGGGGTCAGTGCAGAGGGTACCCAGAAGATGGAGACGGGGGAATCCTGCTGGTGGGAGGATACCGAAAAGACGAACTTACGACGACACGCCTGGAGGTGCGAGAACCGACGTTGGCGACCTAACTCTCCCAACAGTCCTGCTTACTCATCCAGCAGAGTCGACGAGCTTAGGCTTCAGTGAATCTCTTCCGAACTCTTACCCTGGCTGCACCAATGCCTTGAGCTGAACACCCACTGAACAGAGCACGAGATGAGACGTAGCCACGCACCTGCGGCCCTGGCGGCCAGCTGGTCGGCGAGCCCCTGGGGCAGCGCGGCCAGGCGCTGCCGGTCGCCGTCGCTGAGGCCGCCGCCGGACACGGTCACGTGCTGCAGGAACTTCCTCCGCGCCGCCTCCAGCTCGGCGTCCAGCAGGCTCGATCTCGCCGCGCCAACCAGAGTCGCGTTAGAGCTGCAACACATTACGTCACTTGCCATTAATTGATTGATTTTCTCAGGGAAGCCAAAACAGTCTTGGTCCAATCCGCCACTGCCCGCACCGAAACTAAATATTGTGCCTTATCGCTCCCTGTATATCTAGTAAAGCCAACCAATGCCCTTTAACAGTGCAAGGAGTCACTTTACCAGTTCTTTATTAGACAATTTCTTCGGGTCTGGTTGTCCCAGATGATCTGTGCCTCTTACTCTCCAATGCAATGCATTCGAAGATTAGATGTGATGCAGTTTCATCACTGCCATCACAGATCCTACATTTAGGGTCCTCTTTCGTTATTCCCATTGTATGTAGGTCTCTTTTGAAATTCCCATGGCCTGTCAGCAATCCGACCATGAGTAATCTCTCTCCTGTTCAGGCCCAGGATTGCAGAGCTTCTTTTAAAACATGGCTTTGGCATCATTACCTTGCCATGTTTTTGTTGATAGACTTTGGTCCAATATTCTACGTGCTGTCGTCTGAGCCAGTTACGTAGCTCCAATTTGATCATTGCCTTGGTGATTGTCAGGACAGGTTCCGGTCCAATAAATGGAGTCTCTGCCCCCATCCTGGCTAATCTGTCGGCATGTTCGTTGCCACTGATACCCAAGTGGCCAGGGACCCACAATAGGTTTACTCTATTGCTTTCCCCTAGCTCCACCAGAACCCTGAGACATTCTGCAACAATTTTAGACATTGTTGCAGGAGCTACCAGTGGTCTCAGGGCTGCCTTAATGAATATATATACATGTTACGGTCTTTGTAGCACCTACGCAAATTCTCCACACACGCCCTGATGGCAGTGATTTCGGCCTGGAGGCCAGTTTCTCTAGAGAGATTACGCCCTCCAGTCTTGGCTGCACCCCGTCACAGACAAATGTATACAGACGGGAATCCTCCGTAAGGGCCCGGTCCTACGCTCAGGGGTGCGTGGAGGGAGGGTTTCCAGCAGTTCCGTAAGATGTCCCATGATGGCGCTGCGGCCAGAAACAGCCCTCTAAAAGCTGCTGTCCCCACCACCGCCTCCCCTCAAACGCCAGCAAGCCGGACACAGCCGTGGCCTCGTGGCAGGCGGCACGAGTTCTCACCTCAGCCTCCCCTCCACGCTACACGCTACCCTCTGACGTGCGAGAGGCACCCTAAGCCAGGCAACCGCTTGACACCTGCTAGCATCTTACCGAGCTACGAGGGGAGCGTAGGACAGTGGTTTAGGGGGGCTTCTCCTCTGTATATGTTACTCTGTGACCCCGTATACCCCGGACCCAACGCCTTGGTCTGATTTTCACCCGTCAGTGAACCAGCCAATATCCCCTGTACGGTGTCTATTTTCTCCCACTGCTCCCTACTTCCAATTGTTATATTGAAAGGTCACTTGCCATACACTGGTATCCAGAATTAAACCAACGAACGAAAACATTGCAAGGGTACAGCAGTCAACAATTCGCCATCAAGCGAGTATGTGACAACTACAACCAGTGATGCCGGATTATAAGTGCAACGTGGACGCATACTTTAAGTCCATTAGTTTTCGTTTACTGCCACAGCACACACTTATGGTGACCTGTATGGGAGATTTTCCAGTGATACGATCTTGTAGGACGGCAGTACTTTATCAGGACTAGTGCACTTGTGAATTTATTACATGATATTTGTTCGCTAGATACCTTTTGTAGTTTTTAATGACAACAGGACTTTTATGCCCAACGCGCACCTAATGGTCCCTAAAATCTTAATACTTTGAGACATCAAAGCACAGACTACAAACCGCTTCGGCTTTTGTTAAGTGTTTTAACGAGATATGACGAACCTAGTGGTACAACCCATTCTTACTTCAGATTCAGGGGAGATACAACAAGCTCCCAACGTTGAATCTAACAAAACATTTTAGGCAGTGAACTAGGTTTAACCAACTGTTGACTTCAACCCTATAGAAGTCCACTTAATGTCACATACAAACCTATCTACCTTCTAAGAACTTTGAGGGGCCCCACAAAACTCGGCAGCCAACATGAATATTGGGACGTAACAAGTTTTTCCACCTCATCTACTAAGGAAGATACCTGAAGATGCACCTTTAACGGTGCGAAACCGGTCTTGAACTAATCAAGGTATAAAAGACAGCTCAGGCGGATTATGAAAATTCATGGAAAGGAATCTTCGCTCAATTGTGTTATCTTCTAGAATTTAACAATAATTCAAAGAAAGTAGGTGCAGGCAGCTGTGAAAATTACAGAACCATCACTTATTAAGTCATGGCTGCAAAATTTTAACACGCATTATTTACAGTAAATGAGAAAGCTAGTAGAAACCAAACTCAGGAAATCTCAGTTTTGATTTAGGAGAAAGGAACGCATGAGGCAATACTTTAGACTTATCTTTCCTAGATTAGATTAGGGAAAGGCAAAGCTACGTTTTTAGCTTTTGTAGATTTGGAGAAAGCTTATGATAATGTCGATTGGAATACATTCTTTCAAATCCTAAGTCAGCCGGGATTAAATATAGGGAACAGAAACCAGACAGAAGTTATTAGAGACTAAGAGTATGGAAGTTACTGGTTATGAAGTGAGTAATATAGGTTTTAGCAAATGTTGTGCTATCTGTACATTGAGCAAGCTGTGAAAGAATGCAAGGAGAAATTTAATTCCCTCACCAAAGTTCAGGGAGAAGTAATAATTTTGCGGTTTGCCGATTACATTGCAATTTAATCAACAAACAGCAAAGGAGCTGGAAGAGCAGTTGAACGAAATGGAGAGTGTGAGGGTATAAGATGAACAATCACAAAAAGAGGGCAATGGATGTAATATCAGAAAATCACAGGATGAGTTATTTGTGTAGGAAACTAACTTGTGATGGCCGAAGTAATGGAACTATAAAATGCAGAATGGCATTTGGAAGAACAGCATTTCTGAAAAGAAATTTTTCAGAATAGAATATTAAGTGTTATGACGTCTTAAGGCATTTGTGGAGTGTTGCTTTGTACGGCAGAACCATAGTTCACAAAGTAAGACGATAGAGGTTTTTGGAATGTGGTGCTTCAGAAAAAATGCTGAAGATTAGGTGGGTAGATTAACAAATTAGTTACTGAATAAAATTAGGAAGGATAATTTCGGACATGCCTTAGCTAAAAGAAGGGACAGATTCGTAGGCCACATTCTTTGGCATCAGCTAACTGGAGGAAAGAATTTTGGGTAAAAGTCGCCAGACTAATGGACGAATACAGTAAATAAATGGATTTGGGCTGCCGTTCTCATGACGAAATTAAGAGAATTGGTCAGGATAGAGGAAGGTGGATAGTTGTATCAACAGTCTCCGGGCTAAAGACCACAACAACATACCTTTACAAATATTTCTCCTCATAACATTAACAGGTGATAGAAAAATAGGAAGTGTAGAATGCAGAACAGAAACAAATACAACGATCAACAGCAACTACTTTTCGTACTTACACGCCTGAAACGTGTTAATGTGTTGAGTATGGGGTGTGACCACCTCTGCCTGACAATGACGCGACGTGTCGATCTCACGTTGAGCCAGTGACGACCACTCTGCTCTCAAGTCTTGGAAAGTGGTGGATGCTGACAACATGCATCTCTTATCCCTAGTGCAATCCCAGATATTCTGTCGGTTTGAAATTTAGCGAGCGAACACTACCCTGTAGTTTACTGGCCTATACTGGCACTGGCCTATACTAACTTTTTGATTGGCTTACTGCCCTTGTGCTTCAAGTTTCTTAGCCTTATGAACTCTAGAAGTTATAAAACGTAAACTACATAAAAAAGTATTTTAGGTCGCACTTGTGAGCGAGCAATCTACCTCAGTTCCTGTAACTTTTTTCACTCTTCCTGAATTCCGCCTCTCTCAAAGTTTTCGATGTAGTGGCTTCACCTCATGTAGGGCCTAACATGCCGGCCTTTTGCCTGAGCGGTATTTTGTGTCGCTTCTCTATGCTGTCAAAACTTGTGTGTTTTGTCTGTGCGAGGAGTTACTAAATTTCTTATACTATGATACTTTGCACTTTTTGTATAGGGTCATTACGTTTCCGACGGCCGACAATTTTGAATGCACTACGAATAAGGTTTAATTTTTGCTGATGGAATAGATTTCTAGCCTCGAACCTTTCAGTCTTTATGGTTCACTTAAATTCCGTAAATTCTCTTCCGCTGTGAGTAAAGTTCGTATAGTGCTATTCACAGAGCAAAGAATGGTTCTGTTTGCAGCATTTTACAATATCTACCTAACACTGTTCCCGACTCTTCGAAAGGCTTATGTTTCTGGTTTCATAGTACAAGCAGTTCAGCTTTCGGCTCAATTTTTCCACTCTTCCGTAATGTCTGGCAGTGTTTCGTGCTTTTTGGGCATATTGCTTCCATGCATAGATCATTGTAACCGCGATGTTCTGTGTTGGCGAGTGGGATACAATAAGACTGTCGCCAAATAGAATTTATTAAGCGAGGAAAGTCGATATCAAGAACCGTTTTAATTAGATTTCACTATTTATTTTAACAATGCATCATTTCGTGTATTACACAGAATGTAATTTTCTAATTGTTTCCATTGAAAAGTCACCAGTGTTATTTGTATGTTTACCTAACTTTTGTAAATTGTGCAACTATGAGTTTAAGTGGTATTCTTTTATTCTAGTGATGCGTAACTTTCTGCCTTGGGCAGTTTTCTAACATACATTGAAGCACATTTTTTATATTATTTAAAATACCTAAAATACCCAAATTACCTAATTACAGGAGGAAGGCCCGGATGGAAGTTTTCGGGATGGGAAAGGTCTCCAATCAGGCTTTCGGTTTTCAGAGGACCATGATTCGAAATAGTCATTGTGTGACGAATGAAAGGATAAGAGCAATAAAATAATAAGAGCAATAATAATAATAATAATAATAATAGACGAAGTCTACAAATTTATATTTTACTATAATGTGTGAACCGTAACTGCAACGCCTGCAACTGCCCCCCCCCCCCCCTCCCCGTGGCATGCGCTAGCCTAAGGGCGGCATTGTGACGTTTACGACCGGACGGCATTAACGCTATAGCGGGCCTGGCCTCCTAAACTCACGATAACCACCGACCGCAGAAACAGGCGCTATCCTCAGTTCACCTGCACCGTACACAAAATATTCTCCCCAGCCACAGGCGCAATCCCTGCCTACCTGCGCTGCAACACTAATATTTCCCTTAGCCACAATCACTGTCCCATGGCTTAAGTAATCTGTATCTATAAATGTGAATGTCTGTTCGGTGTACGTTTATCACGTCTGAACCACAAGACGTAAAGAGCTACAAATTTGTACAGTTACTAATGTCTACCCGGGGAAGGCTTTAGACACGGCTTTATAGCGATCGAATAGCTATCTACATATAAAAAAAATAAATTGCTGTTCGTTAGTCTCGCTAAAATTCGGTAACGGCTGAACCGATTTGACTAATTTTAGTCTTGAAATAATCGTGTAAGTCAAGGGAAGGTTTAAAAGGTGATAAAATATGGATAAGTTGTCCGGAAAAAGAGGAAAATCGGGAAAACTGAAACAGCTTTTTCCAGTGAGCTATCAATACCGTTTGTCCAATTGCGATAAAATTTTGTACAATTCATGTTGAAAGCAAGATGAAGGTTTGCATCAAATAAAAATTTGTAAAAGTCGTCCGGAAAGTAGGAAAAGTTAGGAAAAACCGAAAGCGATGTTTTCCTACGAATAAAAATTAATTGCCACGTGGCTGTAAGGGGACACTTGAGTACGGATTGACAGGACGAGGTTTATATGAAATAACTTTTTAAAAAATCTACCGGAAAATGGGAAAATGACAAAAGTGCGTTTTTCAATGTTTTTTTTGATTGAATTCAGCACTATGACTATTCGCACGAAGGAGAGGGATAATTCTTTTGTTTTGTTGATAATTGTCTTGGAAAAGTTTTCACTAAAAAATAGAGAGTTAAAAAGTCGCAAAATTCGAACCAAGTTCTTTTTCAATGTGTTTCTAAATGTACTCAATACTATAAGTCGAGAACCGTTCATCCGCTAGCGATAAAAATTTTGATCATTCGACGTTCAACGAAAGATGAACGATATTATGAATCGGAAAAGTTACCCGGAAAAAAGGAAAACACAGGAAAAATAGAAAGATTTTTCTATGAAATATCCACCATCCATCTGATTGCGATAAAATGTTGCACATTTTACGTTCAAACCAAATGCATATATAAAGATATTGGGTCTAAAATGCATATGATTTAAATTATGGTTTATTTTAAGAGGTAAGTGATACGAAGTTCGCCGGGTCATCTAGTTAACTACATAATTACCCTTTCTTCCAAAACAATTTCATCTTAAAATGATATAGTATTCCAATCACCTGTTACTATGTAAAACGCTACTAGACGGACTATTTATCCTGCGCGTGCAATATCTGTTTATCAATAAAAAGTCGGAGTCCATAGTACATCGCAAAATCACATGTGTCCAAAGATTGCCGATTCATCTGTACAGTTTCACGAGGTAATTTCTAAACTAAAATCCCTGCCCACACAATTAGGACTCTCCTCGATATGTCTCAGCAACGTTTTGGTCACGAAATCTTATTCCAAGCCCCCTGCAAATGCGGATCCGTCGAGATACTCTCCAGACCAAATCTGGAGAAAACAACAGTGACCCACTATTTGCCCGTCTAGGTGGCTTGTTGCCAGCTGCAGTCGAGACTTTCTTCTGTGAAGAAGTTTTACTATTTCTGGCTTACAGTCAACATATTCAGATTTGAGAATCTCTTCCGCACAGCAGGTTGGAACCAGTAGGCGAAAGATGGTACAGGTCGTGTGAGAAGCATAACAGGTGCTACCAGTAGGTACGGTTCCCGTGGGAAGGACTGTAGCAAATATCCCGAGTTGCCTGTACCTCTGGCGCTGATTGGCTGACGTTAAGGCGATCGCCAGCCAAAAGGCGGTCATGTTTGAATTACTATTTAATTAACAAAGGTGTAGGGGACCTCTTAATGCCAAGCTATGTCGTTATAAAATATGTAAAAATCATGTCTTGGCGCCAGCCACGAGAGAAGTCAACGCGGGTCGCGCTGCGCACGTTCATATTCGGCGCGCACACAGTTAACATGTACAGTTCAGATCGCGTGTTCAGACGGTGAACATGTGCATTTCAAATCCGGCGACAGTGTACGGTCACAGCAAATTCATGTTTTATGTAATACTCGTTTATTAACTTAAATTTAGACACAAGGAACTATACAGTTAATTATGTGCAGTCTGCTAGTTTTTGCGATTATAACAAATCTGCTAGTTTTTGCGGTTATAACAAATTAGCCCACCGCCATGAACCACAGACATTGCCGAGGTGGGGTGGCTTGCGTGCCTCAACGATGCAGATAGCCGTACCGTAGGTGCAACCACAGCGGAGGGGTATCTGTGGAGAGGCCAGACAAACGTGTGGTACCTGAAGAAGGGCAGCAGTCTTTTTCAGCAGCTACTGGTGCAACAGTCTGGATGATTGACTGAGCTGGCCTTGTAACATCAGCTAATGTGGCTTTGCCACACAGCTACTGCGAACGGCTGAAAGCAAGGGGAAACTACAGCCATTACTTTTCCCGAGGACATGCAGCTCTACTGTATAGAAATATGATGACATCCTCTCGGGTAAAATATTCCGGAGGTAAAATAGTCCCCCATTCGGATCTCCGGGTGGGGACTACTCAGGAGGATGTTGTCATCAGGAAAGACAAAACTGACATTCTACGGATCGGAGCGTGGAATGTTAGATCGCTTAATAGGGTAGGTAAATTAGAAAATTTAAAAAGGGAGATGGATAGGTTGAAGTTAGATATAGTGGGGATTAGTGAAGTTCGGTGGCAGGATGAACAGGATTTCTGGTCAGGAGAGTACAGGATTATAAATACAAAATCAGTTGGGGGTATCACAGGAGTAGGACTGATAATGAATAAGAAAATAGGAATGCGGGTAAACTACTATGAGCAGCACAGTGACCGCATTATCATTGTAAAGATAGATACGAACCCAACACCGACAACAGTAGTACAGGTTTATATGCCAACTAGCTCTGCCGATGATGAGGAGATCGAAGAAATATATGAGGAGCTAAAGGAAATTATTCAGACAGTTAAGGGAGAGGAAATTTAATTGTGATGGGAGACTGGAATTCGGTAGTAGGAAAAGGAAGAGAAGGAAAAATAGTAGGTGAATATGGACTGGGCAGGAGGAATGAAAGAGGAAGTCGCCTGGTAGAATTTTGCACAGAACTTGGTTTAATCGTAACAAACACGTGGTTTAAGAATCACAAAAGAAGGTTGTATACGTGGAAGAGACCAGGAGACACCGGAAGGTATCAGATAGATTTTATAATGGTAAGACAGATTCAGGAACCAGGTTATAAACTGCAAGACGTACCCTGGGGCAGATACAGACTCTGACCATAACTTGTTAGTTATGAACTGTAGGGTGAAGCTGAAAAAACTGCAGAAAGGTAGGAAAATAAGGAGATGGGACTTAGATAAATTGAAGGAAAGTAAAGTTCTGGAGAATTTCAGAGGGAGATTTAGGCAACAATTGACAGAAACAGGGGGAAATAAAACAGTAGAAGAGGAATGGGAGGCATTGAGAGATGAAATAGTGAAGGCAGCAGAGGACAAAATAGGTAGATAGGCAAGACCTACAAAAAATCCTTGGATATCACAGCAAATACTAAATTTAATTGATGAAAGGAGAAAATATAAAAATACAGTAAATGAAACAGGCAAAATGGAATACAGACGACTAAAAAATGAGTGACAGGAAGTGCAAAATGGCTAAGCAGGAGTGACTAGAAGCCAAATGCAAATCTGTAGAAGAATGTTTAACAAGTGGAAAAGTAGATACCGCCTACAGGAAAATAAAAGACATTTGGGGACAGGAAAAGCAGCTCTATGTATATCAAGAACTCAGATGGGAAACCAGTTCTCAGCAAAGATGGGAAAGCTGAAAGGTGGAAAGAGTACATAGAGCAGCTCTACAAAGGAAATGAACTTAGAGACGATGTTGTAGGAAGGGAAGAGGAAGTAGATCAAGATGAAATAGGAGATACTATATTGAGAGATGAATTTGACAGAGCCTTTAAAGACCTAGGTCGGAACAAGGCCCCAGGAGTAGATGACATACCCTCAGAGCTACTAAAGTCTTTGGGAGAGCCAGCCATGACAAGACTATTTGAACTGGTGTGTAGGATGTATGAGACAGGGGGAAATGCCCTCAGACTTTAAGAAAAATATAATAATCTCCATTCCAAAGAAATCAGGCGCAGACATGTGTGAAAATTACAGAACAATCAGTTTGATAAGTCATGGTTGCAAAATTTTAACACGAATTATCTACAGGAGAATGGAAAAGCTGGTAGAAGCTGACCTTGGGGAAGATCAGTTTGGATTCAGGAGGAACGTAGGAACCAGGGAGGCAATACTCACTTTACGTCTTATCTTAGAAGATAGATTAAGGAAAGGCAAACCTACATTTTTAGCTTTTGTAGATTTGGAGAAAGCATTTGACAATGTTGACTGGAATACACTCTTTCAAATTCTGAAGTCAGCAGGGGTAAAATATAGGGAAAGGAGAGTTATTTATAACTTGTACAAAAGCCAGACCGTAGTTATTAGACTCGAAGGGCATGAAAGGGAAGCATCAGTTGGGAAGGGAGTAAGACAGGGTTGTAGCCTTTCACCGATGTTATTCAATTTGTACATCGAGCAGGCGGTGAAGGAAAGCAAGGAAAAATTTGGAATAGGGATTAAAGTTCAGGGGGAAGAAATAAAAACATTGCGTTTTGCTGATGACATTGTAATTCTGTCAGAGACAGCAAAGGACCTGCAAGAGCAGTTGAATGGAATGGACAGTGTGTTGAAGAGAGCGTATAAAATGAACATTAACAAGAGCAAAACAAAAATAATGGAATGCGGTCTTAGAAAATCAGGCGATGGTGTAGGAATTAGATTAGGTAACGAAACAATGAAGGTGGTAAATGAGTTTTGTTACTTGGGTAGTAAAATAACATGCGATGGTCGCAGTACAACGGATATAAAATGCAGAATGGCAATGGGAAGAAAAGCGTTTTTGAAAAAGAGAAATTTGCTAACATCGAATATTAATTTAAGGGTAAAGAAGTCTTTTCTGAAGGCATTTGTGTGGAGTGTTGCCTTGTACGGGAGTGAAACATGGACGATAAGCAGTGCGGACAGGAAGAGAATAGAGGCTTTTGAAATGTGGTGCTACAGAAGAATGCTGAAGATTAGGTGGGTAGATTGCATAACTAATGAAGAGGTACTGAACAGAATTGGAGAGAAAAGGACTTTTTGGCATACCATGACTAAAAGAAGGGATCGCTTGGTAGGACACATTCTTAGACATCGAGGAATCGTAAATTTAGCATTGGAGGGAAGTGTGTGGGGGTAAAAATCGCAGAGGGAGACCAAGAGACGCGTATAGTAAGCAGATTCAAGTGGATGTGGGTTGCCTTTCTTATGAGATGAAAAGACTTGCTCAGGATAGAGTAGGGTGGAGAGCTGCATCAAACTAGTCTCCGGACTGAAGACCATAACAACAACAACAACAACAACAACAACAAATTAGCTGGCATGCCATCTTTAGCTCATCATTTAATAGAAAACTATACAAAACAGTTCCTAGCCAATTGCAGCCTCAAGAGCAAGAACCCAAGACGTGCGTGCTATTTTCTGCGCTGGGACAATTACGGAAGAAGACGACAGATGGGTGTAATGTGTTTCGGAACTGATGCAAGCTACTCAGAGCGGTAGCAGCAACTAGTCTAGTTCCGTATTCTTGTTGCAACCGAGAATGGGTTCACGGTGTCCATAGTTATATGGAGGAGGTTGGATTATAATAAATCTAAGAAGAGAATAGGCAGGGATGTACGCCTATGGGGAAAGTAGGGAGAACCAACAGCTAGCTTCCATAATTTTAAAAAAGAATCAAGTTAAACCTCAACCCTACCTAAAATCGATCTTTGATTTTTCTTACACCCGCCGTAAAATGTCAGGGTAAGCATACAGCAGACCACTCTGCCGAAGCCGTCCGTGCACTGTCTGCCTTACCCAAGTCTCCCAGTCAATCGGATGGCAGTTTCCGTGCAGTACTACAGTGATACCGCCAAACTGTGGCCTCTCTCTGATGTGGATGCATGGGTTGTTGGGGATAGGAAATGGAGGGGGAAGGAAAAGGAAATGGAGGGGGAAGGAAAAGGAAATGGAGTCCAGGAAGCAAGGGAGAAGGCAGACTGCATCAGCTTGGAGCCCTGTGTTCGCCACAGCCTATCAGTTGTATGGAGGTGTTTAGAAAAGTGCACTATGGTGATTCTGTATTACAGTCAATTATGACCATGCACCAAGGCAAGATTTTATATCTGACTAGCCACCACAACATCTTCCAAATCATATGTTGAACGCTTTAATAAGCAGTTAAATGGCAATTTAATCGATTTGAGCTGAAAGGCATGAAGTACAAATGTGCATATATTTTGTATTGTTCAACATCTAGCGTGGCTTGCGCAAGGAGCATCAAACGGCATTGAAAAAATTACGTCGGCGTTCGCGTCTACATTAAACTGGTGATGTGTGAATGTGTACAGATGTGAAATGTGTCAAGTCACGGACTTTACAGCTCTGTGCCGTGCAAGTTCATGTAGCAGACTATGATGAAATTTTGAAAAATTCTGGCCATGTTGATTTGAGAAGACTTGTATCCAAAGAAAGTGAAGGACTGCCAAGAGACAAGAACCAGGCGTTTTCTCGCCTAAAATTTAAGCAAATTAAGTACGAGAGCAACAAGATTAGCGAGGCTGCTTACATTTACTCTCCCGTTAAACATTTTTTTTCTGGGAAATACAAGGTCACTGCATTATCTTACGTACCATGCCATCTGAAAAGGGTACAAAGATAAGGTTCCCATAAGCTTCAAAAAGAAGAACATTGAAGAAATATAGTAATACATTTTATAACCACAACTTTTCATTAATATATATTTTAAAGACATTAGATCAATATAGCTTGATAAATTTATCAATCATTACATGTCCCGAATTTACCAGTAATCCACTTTAAAAAAAACGAAAATGTTGACAAAGTTGACATTTTACTTTCACCAAACTTTATATTCTGAGATGTTACTTTTTAGATAATAGCAGTAATAATCTATATTTGGTTCTAAAACATTTACACAGTTACTTGCTTCTCCTGAAAAGTTGTGAAAATGGACTTAATGCCATTCAGCTCAGACCAATTCAACTGTAGGACACCAGAAGATTACACCATAGAGCAGTATTTTAATATGCGACCCCTTTTGAAGTAAAAATATTCTGGCGACTCCCTTCCCCGAACCTAGAAACAACCATGTGTGTCATTTTATTTTAATAAATTCATCAACCAGCATTTTTTAACGTTTCATTGAGCCAAGACTCGTTTCAGGTTCTTTCAGTTTGATTTCATGAATTTCTTCAAGGCGGTTCATTCTTTTATCTTTCTTGCTTACTATTTGGGTGTTTCTATAAAAAAATTACTTTCTAGCTTGTTGTGAAGCAAACTTGCAAGGCGACTGGCCACAGCTAGGCCATCTTCTGGTACATCTTTTTATTAAAAGAAAGATATTTGATAGTTCTAGTGTCAACAAATCAATGAATTCGTGTACTACTTGTAATTTCAAAGTTTTGCGCTTAAGTAAGTTGTTTTCACTTATTAATATTTTATCTTTCACAGGTATCTGTGTGAGCGATTTCAAATGCAGCAAATTTAATTCGTTTGTTCAGACGTTTGTAAAGCTTATGGGACTTAACTGCGGATTCATCAGTCCCTAAACTTCCAAACTACTTATGATCTATCATACTAAAGACAGCACAAACATTCATGCCCAATGGGGGATTCGAACTCCCGATGGGGAACGGCCTAGCTTATCGCAACATGGCGCCTAAATGCGCTTGCCCACTCCGCCACGGCTTACTGACTAAATCTTGTTAATTTCACTACCAGATTCGTTTCTGATATCAGTTTGCTGTTATTTCGTTTCTTTGGCGATATCACGTTGTATTTACTGTGATACAATGAATTCTGCTACGTAATTTCAACAATTTTCTTAAGGCCATGATTTGTACTATGAAACCGTAGTTTTCAAACATGCACTGGGCTGATATACCTTCATCCTCCCGTGACAGCGACCGCACAGATTGAAATACACTGCCGTAGTGTCGAAACGTTTAGTCTTTAAAAATTGGGATCTTGGCATTTCTCTTTATACAAACACAGATCACTCCCTGTGATGAGTAGATTAGGTATCTTAACTGTGTGGTAGGGCACTTACTCGGCGAGCAGCACGCGTATCCAGTGGACGTCTTCTGCGAGGGCTTCGAGCGTGCTGAGGATGGCATCGCTGGGGTCGGTTCGGATCTGCCTCTGCGCGCCGGCGGCGAGGGCGGCGTCCAGAGGGTTCCCCTGGTCCATGTCGCGGCCCAGCCGCTGGTCCTGGGAGGCCACCTGCGCCATGCCGGCCACCGCCGCGGGGCTGCCCACGGCCGCCAACGCCCGCTGCAGCATAGTCGGTCGCAGCTGCTTCTGCACAAGCAAGCCCGTCCCGTTGCGACGCAGGAACGACCGCGCCGTGTCCTCGCCAGGCTGCGTCTCCTCTGAAACACCCGAGCCCCCACAATCGCGTAGGCCGCAGGCTGCCAATAGCGAGCAAATTGAAGAGCAGTTCGGCGGCCATTGTAGTGGAAAACTTCTGCGCCAACTTTAAATGTGCGTAACACTTTTCGAAAGTGTATTAGTAGAATGCAAAAGCGGATTCAAGCCCATAAAATTGATATCAATTAGGGTACTTGCATAATTAGGGTACTTGCATAATTACGGTACTTGCATAATTACGGTACTTGCATAATTACGGTACTTGCATAATTACGGTACTTGCATAATTACGGTACTTGCATAATTACGGTACTTGCATAATTACGGTACTTGCATAATTACGGTACTTGCATAATTACGGTACTTGCATAATTACGGTACTTGCATAATTACGGTACTTGCATAATTACGGTACTTGCATAATTACGGTACTTGCATAATTACGGTACTTGCATAATTACGGTACTTGCATAATTACGGTACTTGCATAATTACGGTACTTGCATAATTACGGTACTTGCATAATTACGGTACTTGCATAATTACGGTACTTGCATAATTACGGTACTTGCATAATTAGGGTACTTGCATAATTACGGTACTTGCATAATTACGGTACTTGCATAATTACGGTACTTGCATAATTACGGTACTTGCATAATTACGGTACTTGCATAATTACGGTACTTGCATAATTACGGTACTTGCATAATTACGGTACTTGCATAATTACGGTACTTGCATAATTACGGTACTTGCATAATTACGGTACTTGCATAATTACGGTACTTGCATAATTACGGTACTTGCATAATTACGGTACTTGCATAATTACGGTACTTGCATAATTACGGTACTTGCATAATTACGGTACTTGCATAATTAGGGTACTTGCATAATTAGGGTACTTGCATAATTAGGGTACTTGCATAATTAGGGTACTTGCATAATTAGGGTACTTGCATAATTAGGGTACTTGCATAATTAGGGTACTTGCATAATTAGGGTACTTGTTTGTTTATTTATGACAATTGTAATTACACTTGCATGTGTTCATTCCTCCATGTCTGCATGGAACTGAAGTCACCCCACCCCATCACAGAACTATCTATGTCATCACCACCCCTACCACATGAGCATCGGCCAATGGAAGCACAGCACGATCCCAACCGACAGTCTGCAGTCATTCAGAGAGAGTGCTGGAGGGACGACGACGACAGCAGCAGCAGCAGCAGCAGCAGCAGCGTAGAAAAGATGCAATTATGGTAATTACTTTTGACTTCCTTAGTTGGGCGATTCCTAGCTCAACGACAAATTGGCAGGAAGACCAATTCCTGGTTGTCCTAGAACGCTTTCGCCCCTCCAATCCAGTGAAGCACATTCACATTGCAGCGGTTTCTACATATAAAAATAAAATCATAGCGTTCTGTTCGGCAACATGATAATAAGAACCTTAATTAGAGCTCTTATTGCATCCAACATTAGATTTGCATATAGGCAGATCATTTAGAAGATCAACTGTAATGTCATATGTATATACTCCCATTCGTCTAGTAATTATATAGAATTTTCAATCCATATTCACATAGTAGAACCCATCTTCTCGAGTATCAAAAACATAACCACCCTCTACCCAAACCGATCTCTGATATTACAAGTAGATGGCTACCATAAAACTCTTAGAAGGCCACAGCAAGAAATATATTATCACTCTTAAAACTGGAAACAGCTGCCTCTCCCAGACCGCGAGCGGTACACACATGAAAAGGATCGCTACTGCTGCAAAAGAGATTTCTGTGCCATGGTGCACGCACAATTTACCGGTCGGCCTCAGAGCACTGGCCAAAGTTAAAAACGCAGCATCCCACGCCCCCTGCATTACGGTCTCCGCGACATTGTGGAGACACATTTAAGCGCGTCCGGAGCACAGTGCGACCCCGACAACGCGATCCGTCCGCCACGAATATTTTATTTTGCATTACAATTTTTTTCTATGAACGTTATAGTTCCTTGTACTGCTCCCACTCCAGTGTCCGCGAGGTTCCAGAGTGATTTTATTCACAGTGGAACAGTCCACGTGCAAGGAAACAATTTTCTGTGTCTCTCCTGGCGAGGAAAGCAGAACTCAGACAGAACAGACTGACAATGGTGGCCGTCCTCGCCATTCAACCCCTTGCTGATACCTACTGCCCCTCCTCCTAGTCTCAGCCTTTCAAAACAACACAAGCGTGGCCGCATCGCTAGGCGGCAAGCGGCGGTGAATCGCACGTGCTCCAGCCGGGCGTTAACTGTAGAGGCCAAGCAAATAGTTCCACTCTACATGCACGAAGTAGAAGCACTCGTCGCTGAATTCTGCGGACAAATCTTAAAAAGTATTAAACGTATATTGGTCCTTAAAAACAGTGACAGTAATGAACGAATCATGCTTATCTACAACTATTATTTTTACGAACCTCTATCTCTTTCCTATTCCACAAATGACCTAAAACAAATTTACAGCAGAAGTATGACAATCGAGCAGAGAACAACACCTTGGAATGCGAGAAATATGTTTATAGTTGTTTTAATGTAGCTTATGTCGTCCTTTCTGGAATCAGTATTATGTAGGAAAACTCGTCAGATCTATGAAAGATACGCATATGTCATATTCCAATACACACATGTGACCACATTTATTTATTATTACGCACTGCATCTAGGTTTCAAGTTCTCTGATCAGCACACTGCAGTTACGGTAATCGCATTTGGAAATATTACATGTTTTTCTTCTGCAGGAAGGGACAGATGAGCGCAAAATCTCTTCCTGGCGAAGACGTGCCTGATTGCCGCAGCCGACCATAGGTGTTACATGGCCAGAAACCACTGTGAAAGAATCCTTTCACCTACTGCAAACACAGAATTCTGACAGCATTTCTCCATTAGAGCTCAAATCACCCGTACTTTGCGACAACGTATGGATTTTGGACACTGCTATATTTTTTATTTCTGCAGTTCACCCATTCTTAAACCTAGATATTTCCTACGACGACGCGACACCAATCCCTTCTGGCTGTTTAGTGTAAAAGCAATTTTTTTGAAGACGTAATCGTAGCTAGATTTCTCCACACTATCTGTTTAAACCGTGATTGCACATATGCAATAGCCTCCTTTAAAGCCTTTGTCTTCGCCATAAAACACAGTTTTCGTTTACCCTTCTTAGGACTTGTGGAATAACATAGGAGATATCTACGTCTGTGGAGAATAAAGTCCTGGAATGCTAAAATATGCTTTAATATAGCTCCTTGCTCGACTCTCCAAGTAGTCTCTCCAACTGTGTAAAGTGTATTTTAGCCGGGATCATATGGATGGGAGCGACGCACAGTGCAACGGCGCACTTTGTAAATACCGTATCTTCTCTTTTAGAACACGTATCCAATCTTCTTGCACAAATCCATAACCACAATCCCCTATCCTGGTAATGCCATCTTCTCGACCCAGCAAAAACATAAGTGTCCTCACAATCGCCTGTCTGGACGCTTTATGAAATAGATATTGCAGCTACCGATAACTTCGCTTACACCAGGGCTCGTAATTTGACAAATTTATTATTTATTTTGATTCTACAATTCGACGCCAACCACGTTAAACAATCGTTTCCAATTGTCTTATCCTTGACCGCAACCACATTGCTGTTGCTCCTTCCGTCCGAAAGTCATGCTCTGTTTAATAAATCCCTTCGGAATCTTGTGTTTTGTTCAAATCCAGGAGATAGAAGCCATCTACACGAAGCTACTGCTGTAGAATAGATGGTGGCACCTCCATTAAAAACATTAGTTGCACTTTATAAGATATATACCCACAGGTCGTACATATTTCCCCCTGTATTCCACAAAGTATACACAAATAGTAACTTCGTCTTATCTCCAGCGTTTGCAGTATCGAACTTGCTGAATTTACTACGCAGGTAGATCCACACATCTACAACCTCACCATTGGCTACAACTAGCGCACTTTAAGTTACCAAACTATAAGAGTTTTATAAAACACGTCGATTTTCGACGACAGAATTATGATTTACCACAGCAGGCATATCCGCTACGTAACAATGCACACCAGCCGTAAAGTAGACATCACTAGCATACGATTAAACAGACGATGCTTCGACGAAAGATCAGATAACGTACACACTGCAAAGTTTTTTACAACCACCAAAGTCGGTTTCTTTAGAGCTCTACTGCGATGTGTATTTCGGGTATATCAACACTTAAATTCCATCCCATCTAGACAACACACACTGTAAGCGCCAAACATTTCCAACTCAGTTACAGAACTACACCTGCAGTCAACACTAACCTACAACAAACGGATATAGCCATTCCAACTCTCTTTACAAAATATTTGACCCAACTAGCATGTTGCAAGCTCTGTATACGTCCGTAACAACCTCCAAACGCAACCCAGACAGGGATATACTTACAGCCGTCACTAACCCAGTACCAACTCTAAGCTCCCCCACATACGCCGCATTACAAGTTATCACAGACGGTGTTACAACTGTGATCAGTAATAGACAAGTTTCGATCTCTCCCCACCAAATAACTGTACTGGTTGCTTGACCCATCCCAAACATCCACCCAGAACTTTCTTTCCAATGCATAGCCCGGCAGACAATATTTCTGGAACGCTTTCTATCAGTCAAGACTACATACCTCGTGCGTTTACCGAGCATTCGCGTACAAACCACCATCGTATTCCACTCCTAACAAATTATTACTAACAAGATATAGATCAAAGCCAAGTTCTTATAATCCTTACAAGCAGCAACGCAAAATAGTCTACACCATTTCGAACACAACAGCAGTTTTTTTTATCAATCTCCAAGAGCAATCCTTTAGAGAATAAACATACGATTAAATTCACCTGCCAACGTAGGTAACTAATCCTCTAAGTTATCTAACTCGATGGTTAGCAATTTTGCTTTAGCAGAACTGTCGTAAGTAGCATAACCATTGCTATCGCGTAGTGAAAGTATTGTGTTTTGCCGCTAGTATACTTTACATACGATCAGAATTTTAAAAAGGTGCGACCTGAGATTGCGCCTCGAGGGTGTATGGTTTATTTAAAGCACTTTCCATTCCCGCCCCATGAGGAGGAGGGGGGGGGCGCAACTATTTTAGTGCCTGCATCGCACTTTCTAGCAAGGGAAAGGTTTATTACATGTATATTTTTGTATTTAGTCCTGTTTCTTCATTTTTATGTGATCCAGTATTTATGTCTGTGGCCTTCCTCCCTGATACCTCAGTGGTCCGCGGTCATTCGCTGTGATGGGCTGCAGTTCTAAATGTTCCCTTTATGGTCTACCTCCATTAGACCTGCTCCTGACCACACCAAGCCCAGAAGCGGGTCATGTGCGCGGACCATGTAGGAAGCATTCAGAAACGCAGCGGAAGCCAAATGAATCGGCAACGATCCAGCGGGTGCGGACGGCATATGCATCAGTCCGAAGTTGGAGAGCCCAGTAGTGGCTCTGACGGGCGCGGACCGCAAATGGAACATGTAGAACCTGTAACACCTCGTTTGTATTTCAGTTAATATTTTTAATTATTTAGCTACCAGTAGTCAACTTTCGTAATGGGAAAGTTAGAATTCAAACTACTGTGAATATTAATTTAACAGTAGGTCAAAGTGATTACGGGAGTACCAGCATGGAGGGCGAATAAGATCGTAGTTATTTTTTCCGTGGGGTCATATAAAAGCAAAATTTCCGCATTGTTAAAGACAGTCTCATGTTTTAGCCGAATAAATCGATGAAATGTGTGTGATACGCGTTACTATATTAATGGACTTTGTACGAAAGATTTAGTACCGCGTAATAGTTTTGTGATTGGTACTAACAGTATCGAAATCAGTCATTACGGTCGATACTTAGTATCAGTCGAATGATTGTGTGTTGGTTTAGGCGTGGATTCGACTTGATAATTATAGAAACTACATTTTGGGACTTGATCGAACTTATCTTGGATATTAGGAACATTTCATTCATATCATTACATTCAAAAGTGAATATATTCGAAGAATCTAGAAAAAGTTACGTGTGTGTACGTTAATTGATTTACATAATATCTTTGAACGAACTAACGCGTGTAAACACTCGATCGGACTGTTTCCACAGGAATTTGACATGCAGCAATATTAAGTGCAGTACCTTCACGTTTATGAAGTACATAATATTCCAGAGCGTGAAATGTAATCAGAAACTTTTAATTATGCAGATCTCGCCGTTTTATGTACTGTTTGATGGATGTTAGAGTTTTGCTAGGCGACGCGCTTCTTTTCTCTGGATATATATTTTATATAGTAAATTACGGATATAAGTAGTGGAGTCTAATACTATTTAAACCCAAACCAGTTTACTAAAAGAGGGAACAGTTAATTTCGATTCCGAGAAAACGCTTGTTGTGGTATTGCTGTCAATGGAAGCATTAATTTTAAAAAATAAACATTAACAGCCGGGCATATCACGCTTCGTACATTGGTTTGTGTGTGGTTTAACAAGAGGAATGCCACAAACGGCAGCCAATCACAGCGAATGGGCAGAGAGCACGGAGGAGGCTACAGACACTAATACTCTACCAGATACTGCCTTGACGCATTGTAGTATCTGAGAAGTCTGACGGCACCAAGCGAAACTTGGTACTAACCACTCAAATATAATTGAAGTCATTAGGTTCATTTCTTTCCTAATGTTTTAGCAACCTCACGTTTAAATTCATCACTATATAACCATGGCCTTACCCACTTTTCACGATTTTCACGATTTCTTGTTCTTCTCTTTAGAATGTTATACCAAAGCATCACTAATAATGGCAGCCATTTCACAATCCATTTCGCCAGTAATGTAGCGTTACAGAACTAATCACATTCAAGTCTTACCGCGATATAGGGGAGAGGTCACGGAAATTATGCGCGAGTTGGGATGGAAATAATTTAGAAGAAAGGCGTTATTCGTTGAGTCGAGATCTATTTGCGAAATTTCTTCCACCAACTTTCTCGTAGAAAACTTACCTTGTTAACACTCAGCTACATCGATAAACGCTCTGCCATGCTCTTCAATGAGACTTCGAGAGTATTTTTGTAGATTCGTTCATTTCAATCTGCCACCTTCAGATCCATGTGGCTGCAGCTCGACTACAAGCCACAGGCGTGCGATTGTCTTATTTTGTAACGGTCAGAACCACATGGATCTCAAGGTGGCCTATTAGGTGGTGCTAAAATACATGTCAAAAATGGAACACCTGGTATAGTGCACCGAGATAAGCAAATTCCTCACAGGAATGTGTGGTCGGTAGTAACATACTACAGCGCTAGCGTGTTCATGAAAAAGGAAACTTAAAAGGGAAGAAAAAAATATTTGTTTGAAGAGGTTCTCGAAAGAGTAGCCAACAGTGATACCAGGTTCACGGCGACGGCCCGTGGATCGGCGTGCATTAGAGAAGACGCCAGGCTGACAAGGAAAGTTTGTGCATAAAACTTATGTGAAATCTCAGTAAGAGACTATTCTGTGTGGGAATCGATTACCTCCTTGGCTCAGAATGTAATAAACTAGCTTAACGCCCACTGCTTCGCATGCGTAGGCTGGTTGGTCTGCACCAGTTGTTTCTCCCTCTTAATATAAATTTTCATAGATATTGCTTAAGTACTATCAATGAAAAGTTGTAGCCGCGGTAGAATGGCCGTGCGTATTGAGGCGCCATGCTGCGGTACGCGCTGCTGTTCGCCGTCGGGGGTTCGATTCGCCCCTCGGCATTAGTGTTTGTGTTGTTCTTAGTTTAAGTTAGTTTCATTAACTTGTAAGCCTTAGGGACTGATGACCCTGTAGTTACGTCTTAAGATTTACAAACATTTGGTTTTACTACTTGTAACCCCTATGGCACCCCTTTATAGTTGAATTTCGAAAAATACGTGTTAAATTCCAACCAAGTATGCAAATATTTTTTGTAATTCTGGGTTCAAAATTGACTTAGTAACAACGTATTTTCAAAAAACGTTTCATACCCTATTTCACCCTCTTACGGAATATTGAAAAAAATCTTTTCTTAAGCGACGCCTACAGAGTAAGATCAACACCCTCTGTAAATTTCAAGTTTCTATCTTCAGTGGTTTGGGCTGGGCGATGAGTTAGTGAGTCGTCAGTCAGGACATTGCCTTTTATATATAGAAGATTGGCGTCATTGTTATGTTGCAATGTTTGTAGAGCTTATGGGACTTAACTACGGGGTCCTCAGTCCCTAAACTTACAAACTACTTATAAACTAGCTAATACTACGGACGGCACAAATAGCCATGCCCGAGGGGGGATTCAAAACCCTGACCCTAGAGGCCGTGCAGACTGACGCGCCGCAGACCGCTCGGTCACCGCGGCCGGCCCGTGATTGTTACTTCAGGACATTAAACCTGGCAGCCAAGACCGCATACTGTAAATGCGCAGCGAATTTCAGACCTCTAATTACAGAATAAAGTATAATAAACTTATATCTGGACGAGTCCTTGAAGTGCGTATTCCAATAGCCTGGAGATTTTTTTCCTCCTCCTTCAGAGGAAGATACCTGTTTAAAATCATGTAAAGTAACAATTTCACAGTGATAGGAGAGGAGTATTGTTTTTGAACGATTTTTAGTTTATTATCCGAATCTATCACGATTACTTTGCAAATCGACATTATAGTGAGGCTTGGGTATTGGAGACTCGACGGCGCATTGCATTATGCATTGAGGAACATGGACACACATTTGAACATCTTATGTAAATCAACTTCCCACCGCCATAACATCCATCACCCACCACACAGCCATGTAATATGTACAGCGTGTGGTATCTGCCCCTGAAACTTTGAAGGGTTGTAACTCCCAAACTAACAGTGATAGGAATGAAGTTTTTAATTGATTTGGACGCAGCTGGTTTCAACGATTCCAATGCACGATAGAAAAAACTATTGTTCCATTTAAAAAATTATATCTTTGTGCTGTAACTCTTTGGAAAATGATACAATAAACTATGTTCATAGCTCCGCAGAAAGTGTAATATTCCTTGTGTTGACGTACCGCATTAAAATTTCCCGTCACCTACTATTTCATAAGTTATAGAGGCAAACAGACTTAGTGAAACACCCTGTATATATATAAAATTACTTCATGTTACTGCCACTATTTTAAGTAATTTTTAGTTTTAAATGGTTAACAGAATGGTTAGATGGCAGTGCTGCATACCTTCGAGTTGCTCTGGGACGGTGTGAGCAGCGTCCGTGCTGCTTTCAGGCACCGCCGTCAGTGGTGCGTAGGTGGACGCGCCGGGGCCGCCATCGCTGTAGTCCTCCTCCGACTCCTCTTCCGAAGAGTCTGCGCTGGCATGTGGTGCCCTTACTTCTGCCGAAGTCCCCGTGGCTGCTTCTGCCACCTGCCGCTGAGCCACACCTCCAGACTTCCCTCCAGAGCCCGTTGTGCTGGACACTGATGTCGTCGCCGTTGGCTCGCCGAACCTCTTGGGTATTTCCACCATTTCCTGTCCATTTGCTGGCGAAGAAGTGACGTCCGACGTCATCCCCAACTTCCCCTTCATCTTCTCCAGTTCTTCTGGCGAGAACATTTTCTTAATTGCTTCGAGCTTCTCCGGTGGTAAACTATTCTTTATCCTTGTTATTTCTACTTTCGACAGTCCTTTCAACAGCTCTGCGAGAGCTTCCGTGGATAACGAGTCGATAATTTTGCTTAATGCCTCAGAGGGCAAGATGTTTACCAGCCGGACAATTCCGTCTGCCGTGAAGAGCTTATTTAACCCCGGTTCTGCGGCCCTTCCAGATGCGTCCTCTTCAGACGAAGACTCGCTACTCTCAGATTCTTTGGGATGGCACACAACGGCCGGTTGCTGCTGTCGTGCATTTTCTGCAGATCTCTCCTCCTCTGATAGCATTGTAGCCTCTGCTGACGATTCCGCGTCTAGCGAATCGCTTGGAGGATGCTTCCCAGTGTCTTCGTCCAGTGTAGACAATACTGTGAAGGTTTCCAGCCGTCTCCCATTTTCGTGAAGAGACGCCCTCAGATTTGACACGTGTGTCTCCGATAGCTCCTGCAGATGCTTCGCAAATTCCGTTGGAGTTTTCGATTGCATTGCCCTCGAGAACAGCTCTGGCGAGATGTTTATAGGAGCGACAACAGACGTCTCCAACGCTTTCTCCATTTGCCTGCTCTGAGGATGCGCTTCGTCAGGACCACTTACTCCAGCACCAGCTCCTTCGTATTGTCGTGAGAGCTGCTGAGTGCTGGCGATGTCTTGAAAAGAGCTGGCACGGTAGAAATGAGGCTGTGCCATGGGGGCTTCATTGTGGTAGTACGGCGCCTGAGGCGGATATGATGACCAGTATTGTAGACCAGGATCTCCGTAAGGGAAATATACATGAGACTGAGCAGCAGCCCTTTGAGGTTTGTAGTACCAGTGGTATGGAGACATCACAAGGTTCTGATCTTTACTCGCTTCCTCTTCACTCGAAGAGTCTTCCTTGCTTTCAGCAGGAACGGGAAACCTATGATGAGGGTCATAAAATGGTCCCCAGTAGACTTGCCTCTTACCTCGAAACGGAGTAGTCCTGTCGACCCTAGCGTCACCCAATTCCGAACTTTCAGCGTTCGAAGAAGTTTTCTCGCCCTTTTCTTGAGATAATGACCCCAACAATTTGTCCCGTTTGCGCATCCTTTTGCTAAGACTCAGACCGTGCACTTCAGCTTCAGGACTCTCACTACGCTTCTGCCTTCCAATAACCCCAGGAATCTCTATCACAGTGAGTAATCGGTCTTGCTGACCTGGCCGATGATTTTCGGGCCACTTGCTCAGAGTGTGTGCCACCCTCTCCTCAGGGTACTGAAGAGTTTCACTTTGAAAGATACCGGACTGCAGCGAGTTTGACTCTGACCGATATCTGACATCGCTTCCAAGGCTGTATTCTCTAGCATACTCAGCAGGTTTCTCTGTCCCACTGGCTCGTTTGATAGTTTCAGAAACGGAATTTCCAATCTCGTCCAACTCGACCTCATAGGTCTGATCGAACGGTAGTGCTGCCCACTTGCGAAGTCCATTGTCCTGTCCGCCTCTCGACACCACTTGAATGACATTCGGTTCTTTCTCCACCAGTGGCCACTCATTCGCTCTGTGAGCCGAGGTAGCGTCCAGACCACCTCGGCCGAAGTATGGACCCTGCATTGAAGAAAGGGTCTGCGGAATATGCGGCCTGTCGGCTAATCGCTGTAGTGGGGTACGTTCTGCGCTGAAAGAGTCGTCAGTGCGGTGTCTCCTGCTGCGGGATGGACTCCTTGAGGACTTGACGGCGTCTCTGAGCACAGCGCCCACCTCCAGAGGGCGCTCCTCTTCCCAGCGAGCAACCAGCAAGCCGCCGTCCGCAGCTCGGGCCTGGCCACCCGCATCTTTTGGCCGCGGATGCTCCACCACAGAGCCACTGCCCTCGAAGATCAGCGGTCGTGACGTATCCAGTTCATCTTCAATGACGTGTCGTTCCAGCGGCACCTCCACGTTCTCGCGTTCTTCTATAGCCATTTCGTAATCTTCTGGCGCTGTGAACAAAAACGCATAATTAAAACAGGATAATATCGAGTACCTTCGATAGTGACGCAGGAGAGGATAGGTCAGCTGAAAATACACTACTGGCCATTAAAATTGTTACACGAAGAAGAAATGAAGATAAAAGGGTATTCATTGCACAAATATACTAGAACTGACATGTGATTATATTTTCACGCAATTTGGGTGCATAGAGCCTGAGAAATCAATACACAAAACAACCACCTCTGGCCGTAATAACGGCCTTTATACGTCTCGGCATTGAGTCAAACGGAACTTGGATGGCGTGTACAGGTACAGATGCCCACGCAGCTTCAACACGATACCACAGTTCAAGGGTAGTGACTATTTCTGTAACGTTATAATTTATTTAATGTCGCTAGATCATCATTTGATTAAAACTTGAACCCCACTCTTTTCAAGGCTTGAGGAATAGCATTTTTATTTCATGTGTTAAAATATTAGTTAATATTGCTAGGTTTCTTATTTTGTTATGTTAATAATTTATTATAAAATTAATTAATGTGGCATAAGTACGGCTTTTCCGCTAGCCACTGACCCTGTGAGAATGTGCAGTAGTTTTACTTTTAAGTGGGTGCGAGAATCTATGGCTGTCTGAATGTGGGGAGTGATAGCTCGCTTTGCATCGTTCTCTCTGGCTCAGAGTCGATAGCTGCTGATACTACCAAAGCGGTTTCCACACCCTTTGGTTGCGAGCTAGTTGGTGAGCTTTCCCTACGAGCGAATCTCACTGTCCGTCCCCACCACCGCTGTTTCTCTTCAGGTGCCTTTCCGCGTCTTGTGGCTGCTAGGTCTGGTCATTCTGGGCTAGTCGTCTAGTGAGGTAAGGTTGGTTCTATTCTTGTTTCTGGAGATGGTAGCGTTTCTTTGACTAGCATGTTTAACTTGGACTCGTGAACTTAGAATCTTTTTTTCGGAATATTTTCTCTGATCGTGTGCGGCAATGTGTTCTCGTTTTTCAATTCAGTGATTTCCAATAGATAAATGTGGTGTGTTAATATTCTAGTTGTGTGATTCTAGTTGCAGTTTGGTAATGGCCTGGTATGTTAAAACCTTTTGTGATCATGTGGCGGTGTATGAACTCTGTAAATACTTTCTAGCTTCGTGGAGCCCGATTTCTAATAGGTGATTGTTCATTTTTGTACAGTGCATGTAAAAATCTTATTTCCTTCCGTGAGTGATGTGTGTTCCACTTGGTTCATAAAACAAAGCCTTCAACTTACACTCTTGTTTGTTCCATGCCCATCAGGCAAGTAACTATATGGGTATCCTTCTCATTTCCACTAATATTTCGCGATCTTCTCTCCCCGCCTATTTTAATGTTGCTGTTCCTTCTCAGACTTTTAGTACGAACTCTGTGGCAGTAATTCTCTGAGCCTTTTACAGCCTCCTTCAATAGCTCCCTCATGTAATTCTTAACATTTCTATGGGTTGCATGCTGTAATTCTTAATTTTATTTTTCCGACTTTGTAATTATTTCACTTTTACGAGTTTTTTGAGACTCGACTTCCGTCTCTAATCGCTCCCTATGGCGTGTAGCTGTATTTCTTTTTCTTGTTCATGTAATTCTAAGCATTTCTAGGGGTTGCATGCCGCAGTTAACTTTATTTTTCTGAATCTGAATTTATCCAATTTTATCGGTTTTCGGAACCACATGGGTCAGAGTTCAGACTTCCGGGGTTTGCAGCTAGTCGCCTGATTTCACGCCACTTCTCATAAAACCAGTACCTAGATCGATTTTTTATTGTATTAACAAAATTGGTTCCCCATTTTGTTTGTTTATTCAGATAGAAAACAAGTTTAAATTCAGCATAATCTGTAACTTGCCTATAAATTTTAGTTTTAGAGCACCTTCCCTCTTAATATTTTTCTTCACGAGTGCTGAGAACAAGATCAGATGCAATCTTTCTTGTGTCTAAATTACGTTGCGCCATAATTTTTTTCTTAGCCACCTTTCTAAGACAACTTTCATTGTGGTGACTTGCTTATTAATATCTGTGTGTAATAACGTGTGAGCTGCTATGTATATTGACCACTGTAATATTAACTTCCTGTTATTGAAGTAATTTAAAACGAGTCAGTTCTCAGTTTGGGCCAGGGAACAAGGCTTTGTAGTAGGGAGTAACCAGTAGTCCACACGGACCTCGTTTGCTAATTTTAGTGATAATACAAAGCCCTTGTTTCGTACAGTGGTCGACTATTAAGTTCCAACCATCGTAATTTGAGCCTGATACTAAGGAAGGCACTAGGTCAGAGTTGTACGAGGTAATGGAAGAGGGTGAGCGGTGGCAGGAGGGAGGGGGAGGGAGGAGGAATGAACTGGAAAGAACAACAGATGAGAGGGGAGACAAACCCAAAGAAAGAGGAAGGAGCGTCTGTCAGTGGGGAGGAAATGCACATATGGACAGAAAGACGAGAATGGGAACAGAGGCAGAGAAAACGGGACAGAACGAGATTAGGTAGTGTAGAATATATATGCAATCCCTGTTCACGGAGCATTGCGAAATTATAAGTAATATGTAAACTACTGTTGGACCCATTTTAGGTTACGGTAGTAACATTGAAAGTGGGGCTCTGCGATAGCTTTTGACAGCTCGAAATGTAAATGAAAATAGCGGCTTAACCGTTCATCTGACACGAAAATGTAATGAATTTGTAGCGGAGGAAACACTAACTTTGCTCTCTT
>CM048745.1:216590072-216787572 GCA_026315105.1 Locusta migratoria | reverse complement strand
AATTGAAATCCTATAATCACGTAAAATAGCTGCTTACACAAAAGTTTCCTCTGTGCAACTGGCGTATGAAACTCATGCTCCTAACTATCCAACCAAAAGGTTACCAGCGATTAAGAAACCACAGAAGTGATTTTACTTACGTACAATGACAAAACATCAGATTCAAAAACAGCAAAACATCAAAACACTACATGTTTATTTGCAAATATGTGCAAAGAGCAGAAACAATTATATAAGTCAAGCGCAATTCCTAATTTCTATTAATTTCGATACTTATTTATTTTTAACTGATAAATGAATAAAGGACTTTACCATTGGCGAAGAAACAAATCTTGGGTTTCAGGACAAAAGCTAAAAATCAGGAGAAATAATGGCAAAATCAGGAGAAATAATGGCAAAAATCAGGAGAAATAATGGCAAAAATCAGGAGAAATAATGGCAAAATCAGGAGAAATAATGGCAAAATCAGGAGAAATAATGGCAAAATCAGGAGAAATAATGGCAAAATCAGGAGAAATAATGGCAAAATCAGGAGAAATAATGGCAAAATCAGGAGAAATAATGGCAAAATCAGGAGAAATAATGGCAAAATCAGGAGAAATAATGGCAAAATCAGGAGAAATAATGGCAAAATCAGGAGAAATAATGGCAAAATCAGGAGAAATAATGGCAAAATCAGGAGAAATAATGGCAAAATCAGGAGAAATAATGGCAAAATCAGGAGAAATAATGGCAAAATCAGGAGAAATAATGGCAAAATCAGGAGAAATAATGGCAAAATCAGGAGAAATAATGGCAAAATCAGGAGAAATAATGGCAAAATCAGGAGAAATAATGGCAAAATCAGGAGAAATAATGGCAAAATCAGGAGAAATAATGGCAAAATCAGGAGAAATAATGGCAAAATCAGGAGAAATAATGGCAAAATCAGGAGAAATAATGGCAAAATCAGGAGAAATAATGGCAAAATCAGGAGAAATAATGGCAAAATCAGGAGAAATAATGGCAAAATCAGGAGAAATAATGGCAAAATCAGGAGAAATAATGGCAAAATCAGGAGAAATAATGGCAAAATCAGGAGAAATAATGGCAAAATCAGGAGAAATAATGGCAAAATCAGGAGAAATAATGGCAAAATCAGGAGAAATAATGGCAAAATCAGGAGAAATAATGGCAAAATCAGGAGAAATAATGGCAAAATCAGGAGAAATAATGGCAAAATCAGGAGAAATAATGGCAAAATCAGGAGAAATAATGGCAAAATCAGGAGAAATAATGGCAAAATCAGGAGAAATAATGGCAAAATCAGGAGAAATAATGGCAAAATCAGGAGAAATAATGGCAAAATCAGGAGAAATAATGGCAAAATCAGGAGAAATAATGGCAAAATCAGGAGAAATAATGGCAAAATCAGGAGAAATAATGGCAAAATCAGGAGAAATAATGGCAAAATCAGGAGAAATAATGGCAAAATCAGGAGAAATAATGGCAAAATCAGGAGAAATAATGGCAAAATCAGGAGGTGGCAGAAAAAGTGAAAAGTCAGGAGACTCCTGCCTAAATCAGGAGAGTTGGCAGGTATGTATGTGGTAAGCCGATCCGCAGGGTACGTGTTAAGTGTGCCAGTACGATTTATTTTCCTTGGTTTGCACTTAATGCCTAGTAAGTGAGAGCAGTGGTGGAGCAGTGGCAGGCAGCAGACAGAGAGAGACTCACGCGAGACGTGGTAGGCGAGCGTGGCGAAGAGCACGACGAGCACGGCGGCGCCCAGCACGGCGGCCGTGGCCACGACGGCGGGCCGGTGCCTGCGCAGCCAGCCGCGAGACACCAGCGCCAGCGGCGTCGACAGCGCCGCGCCTGCAACACCACACCACACCACACCCTTCATTACTCAACCCACCGAGGATACACAAGTTCAGAACTGCAGCTGGTCAGCGCTCCATACAGGGCACACGCACCTGCCAGGCGTCAGTTTAACACTGACGAGGACATCCTCTGCTCTGCGTCATGTAAGCGCACCAGTGGCGCAGCCAGGACTTGGTTCTGGGGGCTTTTTTTTTTTTTTTTAAACTAAAGTATTATATTTATGAATCTATGACATTTTTACACATATTATAATTTAATAAATTATACTACGAAAACAATTGCACAAGAAATAAAATGAATAGGCTCGCATTAATTTGAAAGTGGAAGAAGAGCGACGTGGTGGAAATGGAGTGTATATAGTCAGCTCGTAAAATGATTAAAATAATGTCTGGCGTACAGCCTGATGTCATTGCTTACTCCGCACAAGCAGGCAGTTGCCATCCTGCTCAAACAAATGGTGTACTGAGAACATTAATACGAGGTATGTCAACAAAGTTTCGTTTGCTTACGAAAGAGAAATGTATACAGATACAGAAACAATATTAATTCTACAAAAATCTGCAACTGTTAAACTACTTTTCTACATAGCTGCCGAAATGTTGTAGGCACTTGTCATAGCGTGGCACAAGTTTCTGTATGCCTTCTTCATAGAAGATTGCCGCCTGTGTATTCAGCCATGTGATGGCACGTTCTTTCAGATCATCGTTGAAATGTTGACCACCAAAGACAGATTTTTAGGTGCAAGTAAAGGTGAAAGTGGCTAACAGCGAGGCCCGGGCTGTACAGATGATCTAACAGGTCCCAGTGAAATAGCCGTAAGAGTTGTCTGGTCACATTCGCCACATGAGGGCGGGCACTATCGTGGAAACAAACACCACCTTTTGATGGAAATCCTTTTCTTACACCTAAAATTTGTCCTGTCAACACTTCAACGATAGCGAGCTGAAAGAACATGCTACCACATGGCTGAATACACAGGCGACAACCTATGAAGAAGGCATACAGAAACTTGTGCCACGCTATGACAAGTGCCTACAAAATTTCGGCAGCTATGTAGAAAAGTAGTTAAACAGTTATTGATTTTTGTACAATAAATTTTTTCTGTATCTGTACGTTTTGTATAACCAAACGGAACTTACTTTCTGGACGTTCCTCGTAAAATGACTAGGCTCGCATTAATTTGAAAGTGGAAGAAGAGCGACGTGGTGGAAATGGAGTGTATAATCACCTCGTAAAATGATTAAAATGTCAGGCGTACAGCCGGATGTGGTTGCTTACTCCGCACAAGCAGACACTTGCCATCCTGCTCAAACAAATGGTGTACTGAGAACATTTTACCCTTTAAAGTTTATGCCTGTAAACCAGTGAACTAACAAGGTACAGTACCGTTAACGAATAAGTCCACACTTGTGCTTCTACGTTAATTTTCTTTAGTCACATTTACACTATACATCACAATTTACAACAAACAACTTCGCCACTCACGTAACTATTGGAGCCGAGAACGGAAGACATTCGCGTACGAGTGCACTTACAAATTTCGGAACGCCACACGTGGCGTATAAAACGCGAACCGCACTGATACCGCTATCAGAAGCTACCTCACCTACTCGGCGTCCGGCAAGCAAAGGACCACGCGCCTTGCCTCCCTTGTTCCCAGCTCCGTGTAGTCACGTGATTGACTACTTTAGTAAACTTTTAAAAAATATACATAAACATTAAAATCACACTTTAAGATTCTCTCACATTGCATATATAAATAAAAAGAAAAATTTATGTCAAATTACAATGGTCATAGTAAATACTTGTTCTGTAATGTTATAGGCTGTACGCCCGACATTTTAATCAAGAAATTCACCGGGAAAATTTTGAAGAACACAGCTCGTAATATGATTAGGCAGCGTCAATTTTACTAGCCAAAGACAAATGTCTTTACAGTTAATCAACATGAGACTATGTAAAAATTGAACAAAAATAACTACTGTTCATGAGATTCCACTCTGTCGCGCCGTTGACCTATGCAGCGAGTCGCCTGTTATGAACAATCGGCTCGTAACTTCAGCAGAGCAGTAGCAATAGCGGCAGCATCAAAGCTGGCCGTGGCGGCATTAAAACCGTTCACAGTGACAGCAGCACACGTTCTCAGTGACGGTATCACGTTGCCAACCCATTGTTACGTTCACTTGGGCTTGGCAAATTACAGTTACGTTGTGATTACATGTGTACTATTTCAAATTTCCAGTGCAGAGTTGTTTAAAAATAAAAACAAAAAATAATAAAATGAAAGTGTTTGGGAGGTGCTGGGGGCGGGCCTTTAGTCCCATTGCCGCTGATCAGCTACACCATGCATTAAAGGGTTAAAAGTTTGGATTCTAGCACCCTGTATAAATCTCCTTAGAAAATATAGTACCTGATATTGTTAAGTGTATTGCAATATTTTAATGGGCTCTAGACTACCAATGTCTTATTTCAGTAGACTGAAGAGTCGTGTGATAATCTGTACCAAGACGGATTCACGCGTGCCCTCCACGCAAGGCAGTTCCGCTGAGTATCTCACCGTGGCATAGCGGCTTCCAGCAAATGCAGACATTTACCCCAGCACGCCTCCCTCACCACAAATTCTCACCTCCGCCTCAATCTATGACATATTCCCCTTAAAAGAAGGATCTCCCTTTCGTTCCACGTGAAGATATTCCTTTTGATTTGGAGAGCCTTTCCAATGTTTTTCGAGTTTAATGGCGTTTCATCATGTAGACAGACGCCGAGGTGGGTATGTGGAGGGGCGTAGTAGATCATACTAAGCGGTTACTGCATTAGCTTAGCTATATATTTTTTCCAGTTTTTAGTAGGCTGCTATCCTGTAAAAATATATTGGAAGTACTTTAAAATGCATATCTGTTCTCTGTTTCCCCTATTTTGCTCTGTCTTTGGGTATCATTCCCACCGACATTACTTTCGTTTTGGAGATGCTGATCATAACATAACACACCTTTGATCTAGCTCTCGATTCGAATATGCCACTATTAGTAAGTCGTCGGCATATGCATGACTTGTTTTCACCTATTTTAATGTCACCCAGCCAGTCCATCTTTTCAACATATGTTCCATATGTAATATGAACAATGGTGATAGGTTTCAGCCTTGTTTTACCCCTGAAGCATGAACTGCTTTCCGTCCACGAAACTACTGCCTGAAAAATCTACGCAAAGTTCATTACAGCTACTTGTCACGTATTCCTTAACCTTGTAGAATTGACAATAGCTTACTCCCAGCAACACAGTCACAAGCGTTTTGTGTGTGTGTGTGTGTGTGTGTGTGTGTGTGTGTGTGTGTGTGTGTGTGTGTAAAACAAATAGAATTCCCTATTTCTCTTATAGCACTTCATTATCTGCCGTAAGTTTCTAAGAGGCCGAACCTACATCGGTTATCCAACTTGTCTTCATCTAATACATTCTGAACAATACCCGAAAAGGTTTTGCTCACATAGATAAAGAGATACCTCTACGGATTTTACCAAATTTGTATCCGTGCTTCAAAATTGGTGTGAATACTGCTTTCGTCCACACGGATCCTGTCACCACCACCTAGAGCAGAGCTTTCCAAACTGGGTGTCGCGACACCCTAGGGTATCGCGTAGTAGCATCAAGGGTATCGCCAGACTAACAAATTTAGACTAAACAAAAAACTTGTCATGAAATAAAACAAAAAATCCTCTTCATACTACCCTGAACACTCGCCTGCAGCTAATCATCCTCTTCATTCAGTGCACCACAGATCACGTATTAAAGAAATGATCGGTCACTCGATTATCCGGACCTCAGTTATAGGGATTCGCGATTATCCGGACTGTAAACCGCGAGCAAATATCTTTGCTGTCTGGTCCGAGCATGTTCAACATTACCCGCTGCAACTACCCACAACATCCTACACCATCTGTGTTCTGCGAGTTTCATTACTGTTTGAGTTAGACAGCGAGCATTTATTTATTATTAGGCTTAGGCATGCACCGGGGGGGGGGGGGGGGGGGAGCGTCACGGAAATGTTGCACGAACTGGAGTGGAAATCATTAAAAGAAAGACGTCATTCATTGCGGCGTGATCTGTTTGCGAAGTTTCAATCACCGACTTTTACTTATGAATGTGAAAATATTTTGCTAGCACCCACCTACTTAGGGAGACATGACCATCCCAATAAAATAAGAGAAATCGGATCGAAAACGAAACGATTTGTGTGTTCTTTCTTCCCGCGCGCTATTAGAGAATAGAACGGTAGAGAAAAGTTATGAAAGTGGTTAATGAACCCTCTGCCAGGCACTTAAATGTGATTTGCAGAGTATCTATGTAGACGTAGATGTAGCTGCTGCTGATACCCGATAACAGCTCTTCTCATGCGCAGTTTGCTGGAACTGGCAGCTGCTTGAACGAACCTTCACTGTAGTCTGCTTTCCTTCTAAAAAGGCTGCACCTGAGCGTTTCTTACAATTAAATGTCGATGACAGTGGCTGCAAAAGCCGTCACAGGTTGTTGAAGGAGTGACGATTGCTGACTAAAGCTATTCAGTTGCGATGTTTAGTATGGAGTATGGCTGGGTGATGGTTCGAACCCTAGTATGCCTTAATATTTTTCTCTCCGTTTCCTGTATGTAACCAGAAATGACATTGACAAATATTTACCAATTTTTTCCGAATATGTCGGGACTTCCGAGGTCGTGGTGAAACATGAACCTATCAATAGAAATTAATAATTCATCACTTGTCATACATACATCCTCTATTTCTGAAAATATGATAATATTGAACTGTCTAAATCAGAAATCCGAGCAGCTAATTTCCAGATGCCGTTTTCAATCGATCCAGCAAAACCGTATCTGGCCTTGACATGCATACACGACAGCGAAAAACGGTTTCCGAAATTCAGTTTTCGTATTTCGGAAGTTGTGTCGCACGTAGAAGAAAGAAGTATTACTGTGTATAATAATATCGTGTGGCTCATTGGCCTGGTGCAAGTCTTTCAATTGGACGCCACTTCGGCGACTTGCGTGTCCCTAGCCTACCCCAGTTATCCAAACGGGGAAAGGGGACCTACAGCCTAACGTGGAATCTGAACCACGTGTCGTTTCTGCCGACTCCTCACATCGTTGAGGTGTAGGATGGGTTAACGTGCAGACAAAAAAATCCGAGGTCCTACCGGGTTCTGAACCCGCGACCCTTTGGTTTCCAGTCGAGCACTTTACCCCAAGACCACCGGGCCCGACAGTATTACTGTGAGTTAGGCATTGTCTGCGGTGTTACTCTGTTGCACATCTCCGTAATGCCTTTTCTTGCGATGAGTGTACGTAATTGCTGCAGTCAGGATCAACATTAAACATGTACATGCGTACGAGGATTTCAGTTTAGTTTAAAAACTACATTTAAGCGATACGTTATTTCCGTTCTCCCCCCCCCCCCCCCACCCTCCCGTTAGAACCATCTAAATTCTACTATGTGTATCTTTATTAGTGAAAGGTTGTCGCGCAAAACTGTATGCTATAAAAGGGTGTCGCCATGAGGAAAAGTTTGGCAAGCACTGACAGAGAAGGTCTCGGCGTTCTCTTGTGACGTCAGGCAGAGTAGGTTGCGCGCGCATAGCTGACTGGCTCGCTGCTTCGGCATAGTGGGCCACGCCCCAGCGGCTACCCAGTAAGCTATGCGCGCGCAACCTACTCTGCCTGACGTCACACGAGAGCGCTGCGGCCTTCTCTCCAGGTGGTGGTGATTCTGTCCATATTGTGTAACCATGAGACAAGTTTTCATGGGTGGGTGAGGTGTTAGTGAGCTTTAGCTTGAGACGTTACCTGGGCGGCGGCGTCGCGGCGTGGCGGGCGGCAGCCTGGTGACGTATGGCGGCGTGGGCAGCGGCACCGTCTCCAGCTCCGGAGACGGCACCCCGGCACCGACGCCCGCCGACAGCGTCGCCTTGCTGCCCTGCAACACCAAACAGCGTTATACGAGACGACACTCACTCGCTGCCTTGGGAGTAGGGACCACAAGGTTTAAGAAAAACTAGCCAATCTAAAGAACTAATCGAAAATTTAAAAAATGTTCAAATGTTTGTAGAGTCTATGGGACTTAACTACGGGGTCATCAGTCCCTAAACTTACAAACTACTTATGAACTAGCTAATCCTAAGGACGGCACAAATATCCATGCCCGAGGGGGATTCGAACCCCCGACCGTAGTACAGCAGTCAACAATCCGAACATTTAACACTACAGTACTTTACTAGGCATGCTCCTGTTTGGAGGTGGTATGCCGTTGCCTGCCTCCGAACTGACTTACCCTGCCACTGATTGGGGGGGGGGGGGGGCGCCCCTACAGTTTAACGTGATTCCGAACTACAGAGCTCCGATATTTTTTACGTCAACATTCAAGTGGAAATTGGCAGATACAAATCTTAGGATACCGTGAGGATCGAACCCGCTACATTTGCATTCATAGTCACACAGAGACGGGGGCTCTAATTAGTCTTTTTCATACTAACCTTGTGTTACTGTATCTTTCTCTTTACGCTAATTATTGAAATATGTAACATTTTTCTCTGCAGATCTTTATTTTGATTTCTGTGCCTTTGGGGACACATCAGGGGTAATGGGCTCCTGGGATTGTAGTACATTATATGTTTTTATGAAAATTTCGGGATTTTAATGTTTATTGGCGCAGCTTGGCTGCTAAGAAATGGTTTTCCGTGTTGGGTACGGTCAGGCCGCGCAGAGCAGAGAAGCTCTTTGAGGTCTCCCCCTCCCACCAACTTTCGCTCCCCTTCGGGGAAGGACGAGAGGGGCTGGCTCGACCTGCTCGGCGGCACGCTAAGTCCGGCGGGCGGGGTATACATGGCAGAATTTTTTTAGAGTGTGTGGGACGCTTTACACAATGCTGGCCCGCGGTTTACGGTGGGCGATAGCGGGCACTGCCTTATTAGTGATTCGGCCGTTCCGCAAGAGGAATTTTCCTGATACAAACAATAGTAGAGTGCTCTGTGCCCCGGGCTGTTTATGGAGACGTATTGCCCTTAGGCGTTATCTAAAAAAACTTCCTTGAAGGCTGCAGAGTTTGAACATAGTGAGACGAATGGTTACGTTGAGAGGAAAGCTTTCTGCCCGTCTGGCATTCCAGGGGTTTGGCTCCAGCGGCTGTGTATATAGCACGTCAACATTTTTAGGCCGTTTGGCCGTAGCTAGGAGCAAGCTGAAATTCCTTGCAGGGCACTCACCCTGGGAACGATGAAATCCGTGGGAAGCTTTGGGCGGAGCCTCTTGGCAGCCACAAAGAACGCGTCCTGATTCGGCAAATTATTTTAGTATGACAGCTAAACAATTTGTCAACAGCGCTACGCCATCCGATTGGTTTGACTATTAGCCGTTAGCAGCGATTGGTGCGTCTATTGTGCGTGGGTGTGGCCGCCCGTCATTTGCCGTGAGCTGCGGCAGAGCGCGAGGAGGCACGAAGACTCCTGTGTGAGCGTCCGAAGTGTACGGACCTCGGGAGACACGCATACTCCGTTTAGATTCGCGGGGAGGACATCGTCTTAAACGGTCCTCTTGTTAGACTTGTTTGATTCCGAAGATTCGGATCCTGTAGAACTTTTTTACTTCACGGACGTTATATTGTCCGGTGGTTACACTGAGCGGCCACAGTTTTCGTTTTGCTAGAAGTCTATTTGAGCATTCGCGAATCGGGCACTTTTTTTTCAGATCTTATTACGCAAGTGGTGGTGGTGGACATGAGGGACCAAACAACGAGGTCATCAGTCCCTTCAACCTCAAATTGTATACGCCACGGAACAACGAAAAATATTTGAAAGCCAAAAGACCATTACACTAGGAAGTAAAATCGACTCGCCAACAAGACTAAGACCAACCCAGGGCAGCAAATGCTACAGTGTCCGCTCCCACAGCTCCGGAAGCGACCTCTACCATAAACCACAAGTTACTAATGGCACAGTGGTCAACGTATCACAGCTCCAGAGCAGGGAGAAATAAAACTACATTAAAATGTAAAAGAGTGGGGGACTGGTGGGGATAAGGCTCTAAACCCCACAATCAGCCAAGAATCACAAACCCACTCGCCCCGACCAAGCGAATCCTAGAGCTGACAAAATCTACTTTCACGGAGGAAGGCAAGGACGCGATCAACCATCTGTGGGTCATCCGCCAAAACTAAGGGCAATGCAGGCGGTAGGCCATAGTCGCCACGAAGTGTCGAATGGAGAGGACATTCAGTCAGAATATGATACACGGATTGTACGGCTCCACAATCACAATGTGGTGGATTGTCATTTCGTAAAAGAAATCCATGGGTTAGCCTGCAGTGTCCAAGACGGAGGCGACAGAGGACAATTGATTCTCTCCGGGAAGGGCGTAAAGATGAACTCCAAGCTGCAGTCATATCTTTGATGGTGCGGAGTTTATTTGAAGAGGCAGTAGCTTTCCAACTGCTATCCCATGAGGAGTGAAGCAAAGATCTGATCTGCACCCGCAGATCCGCACCCGGAATTCGAGATGGGCAGCGAGTAATTGCGATCTAGCCAACCGGTCAGCCTCTTCATTCCCTGTAATACCAACATGGCTTGGCACCAGAGAAAGGTAACGGAGCAGGCAGCACGATGAAGGTCAGCAAGGAGATCATGGATGAAAATGACTAAAGGATGGGAGGGGAAACAACGATCAATGGCCTGCAGACTGCTCATGGAGTCAGCACAGATTAAACCACGTTCCACGGCAGAATGTTTAATAAAACAGAGGGTTCTATAAATCGCCATCAGCTCTGCCGTAAACACACTGCATGCCTCTGGCAGAGAATGGCATTCCGCCCCAACAGGAGACGTAAAAGCATATCCGGAGTGGTCCGCTGTTTTCGAGCCATCAGTGTAGAAGATAGAGGCTCCCTGAAACTCTTCTAGTACAGGGCGCACCAAACGCCGAAAGACCATGGGGGAAATTAAAGCTTTTGGGCCCTGGAAGAGATCCGCCCGAATTAGTGGTCGCGGCACCATCCACGGAGGTGTGCGTGCAGTAAAATTGGGGGCGCCATCTAGGGAAGGGAAATGGAAATCCCGGCGAAGAGAGGCAAGCCGCAGTCCGACGGGAAGGCCCGCCCGCGGCCGGGTATCAGGGGGTCGAAGCCCTTCATATGCAAAAAGAACCTGGTAAGCGGGATGTTCAGGATATTGTCGGATGGCGATGGCATAAGGCGCCAGAAGCTGATGCCGCCTGACCTGAAGAGGGCAGATTCCCGCCTCAACAAGGAGACTGTCGACCGGGCTAGTCGGGAACGCACCTGTAGCCAAGCGGACACCATAATGGTGAACCGGGTCTAATAATTTCAGGGCAGAAGGAGCTGCCGAGCCATAGACTTGACACCCATAGTCCAATCGGGACAAGATTAGAGCCCGATAGATACGGAGGATAGTTGTTCGGTCTGCACCCCAAGATGAATGAGCAAGGAAACGTACGGCATTAAGTTTCCTCATACAACTAATCTTTAGGTGGCGAATATGGGGCACCCAAGTCAATTTTTTGTCAAAGAGGAGACTCAGGAAACGATACTGTGCTACAACTTCCAGGCGCTGATTACCCAAGAATAGTTCTGCATCAGGGTGAACTGTAGTACGACGACAAAAGTGCACCACCCTCGTTTTTGACGAGGAAACCTGGAAACCATGGGACGTAGCCCACACTGAAGCCTGCCGAAAGGCGCTCTGGAGCTGACGTTCAGTAGAGGCTACTGAGTAGGAGCTGTACCATATACAAAAGTCGTCGACATACAATGCCGGGGTTACCAGTGACCCAACAGAGCTCACCAACCCATTGATGGCGATTAGAAAAAGTGTAACACTCAACACTGAGCCCTTGGGGACGCCGTTCTCCTGTATCCGAGGGGAGCTAAAGGAAGAGCCAACTTTGACACGGAACAGGAGGTGGAATAAAAACTGACGGATAAAAATTGGTTAGGAGCCTCTGAGGCCCCAGTCATGAAGGGAACGTAAAATATGATGACGCCAAGCAGTGTCGTACGCCTTATGAAGATCGAAGAAGACACCTACAAGATGATGTCGTTTAGAGAAGGCCTGTCTGATCGCAGTGTCCAATCGAAGTAAATGGTCAATAGGGGATCGTCCCTCCTGGAACCCACACTGGTAAGGTGAGAAGTCCCCGGGATTCAAGAACCCAGCATAATCTGTGGGCTACCATCTGTTCAAGTAGTTTACAGGGGACACTTGTCAGGCTTATTGGTCGATAACTGTCCAGCGCCGACGGGTCCTTGCCAGGCTTGAGGGCAGGGACCACAATACTCTCCCTCCATTGGGAGGGGAACACCCCTTGAAGCCAAATACGGTTAAAAACTTTTAGGAGAAATTGTCGTTGTGAGAGGTTGAGGTGTTTCAGCAATTGATTATGGATATCGTCAGGGCCAGGTGCTGAATCACGAGAAGAGGAGAGGGCCAGCGATAGCTCCCAGTCAGTAAAAGGTTTGTTATATGGTTCCACCTGGTGAGAAGTAAAGCCTAATTTGAAGGTTTCGGCCTGGTGTTTCTTAAGGAGAAAGGTCGCCGGATATGAAGTTGTTGCTGATACATTGGCGAAGTGAGTTGCAAGATGTTCTGCAACAAATGGCTCTGTGCAGACCCCATCAGGCAGGGCAAGACCAGGGACGGAGGACGGCCGCCAGCTACCTTGGATATTTTTTTATTTTTTTTTGTGGATTTAGGGCGCACAACTTCTATGGTCATTAGCGCCCAGCCAAAAACATAGATTCGCTATGATCTCAAAAAAAAAATGGTGACTGTCAGAACATCAAAAAGAAGCTAAAAACGATGGATAAAAGACAATTAAAAGGGTTAAATATCCTTGGATAAGTTGGCCAGGTTGATAAAACGCAAAACTCGAGCAGCTGCTCGTGTGTCATCTGCTAAAATTTCCTCCAGAGTAGACGGAAAGTGAAGGACTACACGGAGATGAGTAAAATTAACACAAGTCAGTAAAACATGTCGCACGGTCAGCAGTTCACCGCAGGAGCACAGCGGTGCAGGGTCGGCGGACAGCAAGTGACGGTGGCTGAAACGGCAGTGACCGATCCGCAACCGGGCCAGGATGACCTCCCGCCGAGAGGGGCGTGAGGAGGTCCTCCAAGCGGTCGGGATTGGTTTTACAGTTCGCAATTTATTATTGGACATCGAAAACCACGCACTGTGCCATTGCGACACGATACTCCGGCGGAGAGCCCGTTGAACATCGTCCGATGGGACGCAAAAGGTAGCCACGCGAGGGAAAAGAGCTGCGGCCTTGCCGCTATGTCGGCGGTCTCATTCCCGGGCACACCTACGTGGCCAGGGACCCACAGGAAAGAAACGTTACAGCTGTCATCTGCTAGCAACTGAAGGGAGCGTTGGATCCGATACACGAGAGGATGGTTCGAGAAAGGGTCCTTAAGACTCTGCAGGGCGCTAAGGGAGTCCGAACATATGGCATAGAAAGGCATTATCGAACCGCGAACGGAGTTCGACAAGCCTCGAGCGGTATACCAAATCCGGAGTGCTCTCCTTGGGGAGCGAACTAAGTTCAAGGTGAGTGAGAACCTGGGCCTGATGCCACGGTGGCAATGGGCTTTCGCTCAACCGAAAGGTGGAAGGAAAGGTAAAATCGAGCCGCTGTAGTAGGCGGTGAAACCGAACTCCAGGTAGAAGTAAGGCAATCGCAGACAACTGATATTGGCGATTGAGTAAGTCGTCAAAAAATAATCTATGATGGATGGTTGGGCATCGACCGTAGGCGGCATGCGTACCGACACAAGAGTATGTCACGTCGATTGGTCAAGGGTAATACAGCAGCCTCGGCATACAGACTTTCAACAGGGCTGGTATAAAATGCACCGGTCGCCAAACGTAATCCACGATGGTGGATAGAGTTGAGACGGCGGAGAATCGACGGCCGTGCTGAAGAGTATACAAGGCTTCCATAGTCGAGCTTCGACTGAACAATGGCCTGGTAAAGGTGAAGCAGGACGGTACGATCCGCTCCCCATGACGTGCCACTGAGGACACGAAGAACGTTAAGGGATCGGGCACAACGGGCAGCCAGGTAAGACACGTGTGGGGACCAGCAAAGTTTCCGATCCAACATGAGTCCCAAGAATTTTGTAGTCTCCACGAAAGGGAGAGCAACAGGGCCGAGACGTAGAGAAGGTGGAAGAAATTCCTTGTATCGCCAGAAATTGATACACACAGTTTTCTCAGTGGAGAATCGGAAGCCGTTTGCGATGCTCCAGGAATATAGACGGTCAAGACAGCGTTGGAGAGAACGCTCCAAGAGACACGTCCGCTGGGCGCTACAATAAATTGCGAAATCGTCAACAAAAAGAGGTTCTGAGACGTCGGCTGAAAGGCAGTCCACGATCGGATTGATTGCAATGGCAAAGAGCGCCACACTCAAGACGGAGCCCTGTGGTACCCCATTCTCCTGGCAAAAGGTATCTGACAAAACAGAGCCCACCCGTACCCGGAACTTGCGATCCGCCAAAAACGCTTGAATGAAAAGAGGAAGGCGGCCCCGAAGGCCCCATGTGTGCAATGTGCGGAGAATGCCCGCTCTCCAACAGGTATCGTATGCCTTCTCCAAGTCGAAGAACACGGCTACTGTTTGACGCCTCTTTAGAAAGTTGTTCATAATGAAGGTCGACAACGTAACGAGGTGGTCAGCAGCAGAGCGGTGTCGACGAAAACCGCATTGGATATTAGTCAGGAGGCGGCGAGATTCGAGGAGCCAGACCAACCGAGCGTTAACCATGCGTTCCATCACCTTACAGACGCAGCTCGTCAGAGAAATGGGGCGATAACTGGAAGGAAGGTGTTTGTCCTTCCCTGGTTTGGGGATGGGGACAACAATGGCTTCACGCCAACTTGTGGGAACATGACCTTCAGTCCATATGCGATTGTAGGTACTAAGAAGAAAGCACTTGCCCGCAGGAGAGAGGTTCTTCAGCATCTCAATATGAATGGAATCGGGCCCGGGAGCAGAAGACCGGGACAGGGCGAGAGCACGATCTAGCTCCTGCATGGTGAAGGCGACGTTATAATTTTCACGATTAAAAGAGCGGAAAGAAGGCGGCCGTGCCTCCTCTACCTGTTTGCGAGGGAGAAAGGCAGGGTGGTAATGGGCAGAGCTCGAAACCTCCGCAAAGAAACGACCCAATGCGTTGGAAACATCAGCTGGGTCCACGAGGACTGCGTTCTCCACGGTCAGGCCAGGAATCGGGGAGTGGACCTTGATGCCGGACAAACGGCGTAGGCCACCCCAGACAACCGTGGAAGGAGTAAAACGGTTAAAAGAACTAGTAAAAGCTGTCCAGCAAGCTTTCTTGCTGTCGTTTATGATACGACGGCACTGCGCTCTCATACGTTTGTAATTGATGCAATTCTCCAAAGTTGGGTGGCGGCGGAAGGTGCGTAAGGCACGGCGTCGGGCTCGAAGCGCGTCGCGGCAGGCTGCAGTCCACCAAGGGACCTGGACACGACGTGGAGAAGAGGATGTACGAGGTATGGAACGTTCAGCAGCAGTGAGAATAACCTCTGTGAGGTATTCGACCTGACTGTCAGTCGGGAAAATGCTGATTGTGAAAAACAGCCATGGAAGAATAAAGCCCCCAGTCGGCTTTAGAAATGTTCCAACTGGTGGGACGTGGAGATGGGGAACGATGTAGGAAGTGGATGATACAAGGGAAATGGTCACTCGAGTACGTGTCAGAAAGTGCATACCACTCAAACCGACCGGCAAGCTGAGGAGTGCATATTGCGAGGTCTATATGGGAATAAGTGTGTGTTGTGTCAGAAAGGAAGGTCGGTGCACCAGTGTTGAGGCAGACAAGATCGAGGTGGTGGAGAAGGTCCACCAAAAGGGAGCCTCTCGGACAAGGTGCCGGAGAGCCCCATAGGGGGTGGTGGGCATTAAAGTCGCCTACCAACACGAAAGGTGAAGGGAGCTGGTCAACAAGGTTTAGCACATCTGCCCTAGTAAGGGCAGATGACGATGGCGAATATATATTACAGAGGGAGAAGGTAAATGTAGATAAGGTGATGCGGACGGCAACTGCCTGTAGGTGAGTGTGCAAGGAAATGGGATGGAAATAGACGTCGTCTCGAAGGAGCATCAGAACCCCTCCATGGGCTGGGACACCTTCCACGGGTGGCAGGTCGAACCGCACAGAGGAGTAGTGTGGAAAGTCTGCACGATCACGTGGACGCAACTTAGTTTCCTGGAGGCAGACTAGAAGCGGGCAGTGCAATCGAAGGAGTAGTTTTAACTCCTCCCGATTAGAACGAATGCCGCGAATGTTCCATTGAAGGAGCGCCATGATAAAAATGAGAGAAGAAATAAGGATAAAAACCAAGTAGCGAGCGGGGTCACCTCGACGGCCGCTGACGACCGGATTTCGAGGGAGCACTGCTATTGCTGTCTGGGGGCAAAGGGTCATGTTCCATTGGTTCGACCGACGCGCCTGCCACCTCCCTGAGTTGATCAGGAGGGGCAGTTTCCACCGCCGGTAAAGGGCCGGGCGCCCGGCAAACGGAGCGTCCCGGTGAAACAGAAGACGGCCGAGGCCGGCAACTGTTGGACGGCGTGACAGATGGGTCACGCCTCGGCGGGGAAGGAGAGGAACTCATTTTCTTGTCAGCTCTTCTGGAAGAGTGACGGCGGGAAGAGGCAGTTGACGGTTGGGAAGCCTGAGAACGCAGAAAATCCTCACGGACGGGTTCCTTTTTCAAGGTCCGGGCATCTTGTTTAGGTGCCCGCGGTTTACTAGAGTTTGACGAAGACTGTACCCTAGAAGCAGCAAGAGGGAGCGGGGACGTGGAACGGGCAATCTTCGGGCTGGCGGATCGCACAACTGTGTCAGCAAAAGTGAAGTCACATGTCTGGGTACTGGAATCCTTGGTAGGTCGAGTTGAGGTGAGTACCTTACTGTATGTACCCGCTGGGAGAACAGTGGGCTTTCGACTCGCCAACAACTTACAAGCGGCAGATGTCGATACCTTCTCCGTAACCAGAATTTGCTGGATTACCTTCTCATCCTTGTATACAGGGCAGTCGCGAGAGGAAGCCGCATGGTCACCGTTGCAGTTTAGGCAGTGAGGGGACGGAGGTGGGCAATCCCCCTCATGGGCGTCCCTACCACAAGTGACACACTTTGCTGCATTTGGGCAATGTTCACGGGTATGGTTGTACCTGTGGCACTGAAAACAGCGCGTTGGGTTAGGTACATAAGGGCGGACGGAGATGACTTCATAACCTGCTTTGACCTTCGACGGGAGGTCAACTCTGTCGAACATCAAAAACACAGTACGAGTCGGTGTCAGATGGTTATCGACCTTTTTCATGACCCTGTGGACGGCTGTCACACCCTGATCGGACATATACGATTGGATATCTTCATCAGACAACCCGTCAAGGGATCTCGTGAAGACTACCCCCCGTGACGAGTTGAGTGTGCGGTGCGCTTCGACCTTAACTGGAAAAGTGTGCAACAACGTAGTACGTATCAGTTTTTGGGTTTGGAAGGCACTTTCCACTTCCAACAACAATGTGCCATTGCGCTGACGTGAACAGGTTTTAGCAGGGCCAGCAATTGCATCTACACCTTTCTGTATAACGAAAGGATTGACAGAATTGAAATCCTTTCCGTCGGTGCGAGAGACAACCAGAAATTTAGGTACATTAGGCAGAGTCTTTTTAGGCTGAGGCGAGTCTAACTTACGTTTATGGGTCAACGTCACGAAAGAAGATAAGGAAGTCATCGCGGAAGTGTCCCCCGTGATTACCGGCGTCTCCGATGACGCGCTCCTTCCTAGTGGGGGCCCTCTCCGAGGGCTTACCCGCCTTAGGTGATTGTTCACACCTCAGGTCACACCTCCCGAGAACTGACGGAGGGACCAATCGGCACGTTCGGAAGGTACCAGCTCGGGTAATCACCCCTCCCTGGGCCTGGCCTTTACCAGGGGGTACGTACGTGCCTTACTTGTCTACCCGGGGCGGGGAATTACGCGTTACCCCGTCACCTGCTACGCACGATAATGCGTGGGTCGGCCTTCAGACACGCACAGGGAGGAAAGAAGAAGAGGATAGGAAAGGAAGAGAAAGAAGGAAAGAAAAGAAGTGTTTCAAACGCCGAGGCGGAGACTAATGAGGAGAAGAAGGCTAGGAGAGTTCAAGGAGAGAAAGACAGAAAACTAAGGGTAAGAAAGGAAGGAACGAAGGAAGAAAAACCACAACAAGAATCACCGTATCTCACGAAATATGCCCGTCTCCGGGCGAAGGCATAAACCGGGAGGGAAAGTGAAGCAGCCTGGGGCAGAAGAAAGGCTGCTCCGGCTCGGGGCCCCGTGCGCGCCACACACGTACCCACAAAAGAACTGTGGGCCCCCTGGGGGGACGCCAACTTGTGGGAACATGACCTTCAATCCATATGCGATTGTAGGTACTAAGAAGAAAGCACTTGCCCGCAGGAGAGAGGATCTTCAGCATCTCAATATGAATGGAATCGGGCCCGGGAGCAGAAGATCGGGACAGGGCGAGAGCACGGTCTAGTTCCTGCATGGTGAAGGAGACGTTATAATTTTCACGATTTAAAGAGTGAAAGGAAGGCGGCCGTGCCTCCTCTACCTGTATGCGAGGGAGAAAGGCAGGGTGGTAATGGGCAGAGCTCGAAACCTCCGCAAAGAAACGGCCCAATGCGTTTGAAACATCAGCGGGGTCCACGAGGACTGCGTTCTCCACGGTCAGGCCAGGAATCGGGGAGTGGACCTTGATGCCGGATAAACGGCGTAGGCCATCCCAAACAACCGTGGAGGGAGTAAAACGGTTAAAAGAACTAGTAAAAGCAGTCCAGCAAGCTTTCTTGCTGTCGTTTATGATACGACGGCACTGCGCTCTCATACGTTTATAATTGATGCAATTCTCCAAAGTTGGGTGGCGGCGGAAGGTGCGTAAAGCACGGCGCCGGGCTCTAAGTGCGTCGCGGCAGGCTGCAGTCCACCAAGGGACCTGGACACGACGTGGAGAAGAGGATGTACGAGGTATGGAACGTTCAGCAGCGGTGAGAATAACCTCTGTGAGGTAGTCGACCTGACTGTCACAGTTGGGAAAATTCTGATCGTGAAAAATAGCCATGGAAGAAAAAAGCCCCCAGTCGGCTTTAGAAATGTTCCAACTGGTGGGACGAGGAGATGGGGAATGATGCAGGAAGTGGATGATACAAGGGAAATGGTCACTTGAGTACGTGTCAAAGTGGATACCACTCAAACCGACCGGCAAGCTGAGGAGTGCATATTGCAAGGTCTATATGGGAATAGGTGTGTGTTGTGTCTGAAAGGAAGGTCGGTGCACCGGTGTTGAGGCAGACAAGATCGAGGTGTTGGAGAAGGTCCACCAAAAGGGAGCCTCTCGGACAAGGTGTCTGAGAGCCCCATAGGGGGTGGTGGGAATTAAAGTCGCCTACCAACACGAAAGGTGAAGGGAGCTGGTCAACAAGGTGTATCACATCTGCCCTGGTAAGGGCAGATGACGATGGCGAATAGATATTACAGAGGGAAAAGGTAAATGTGGATAAAGTGATGCGGACGGCAACTGCCTGTAGGTGAGTATGCAATGAGATGGGATGGAAATAGACGTCGTCTCGAAGGAGCATCAGAACCTCTCCATGGGCTGGGATACCTTCCACGGGTGGCAGGTCGAACCGCACAGAGGTGTATTGTGGAAAGTCTGCACGATCACTTGGACGCAACTTAGTTTCTTGAAGACTGACGATAAGCGGGCAGTGCAACCGAAGGAGTAGTTTTAACTCCTCCCGATTGGAACGAATGCCGCGAATATTCCATTGAAGGAGCGCCATGATAAAAATGTAGTAAGAAATAAGGATAAAAACCAACTAGCAAGCGGGGTCACCTCGACGGCCGCTGAGAACCGGATTTCGAGGGAGCACTGCTATCGCCATCTAGTGGCAAAAGGTCATGTTCCATTGGTTCGATCGACACGTCTGCCACCTCCCGGAGTTGATCAGGAGGGGCAGCTTCCACCGCCGGTAGACGGCTGGGTGCCCGGCAAACGGAGCGTCCCGGTGAAACAGAAGACGGCCGAGGCCGGCAACTGTTGGATGGCGTGACCGACGAGTCACGCCGCGGCGGGGAAGGGGGGGCTGTTCTTTTTTGGAAGCCTTCTTAGAAGCATGACGGGTTGAAGAAGCGGTTGACGATTAAGAAGTCGGAGTCTTGAGAAAATCTTCACGGACGGGTTCCCTTTTTAAACTCCGGGCAGCAGATTTGGGTGCCCGGGATGTGTGTGAACTGGTCGACGAATTCACCGTAGAACGGGTAGAAGGCATCGGAGAGGTGGAACGAGCAATTTTCGGGCTAGCCGACATGACGACAGTGTCACTGAACGTTAAATCGCAAGTCTGAATGCCTACCTCCTTAGTTGGTCGAGGGGAGGCGAGGACCTGGCTGAAAGTACCTGATGGGAGTACTGCGGGCTTCCTACTAGCTAATAACTTCCAAGCGGCATAGGTCGAGACCTTCTCCTTCACGCGAATCTCTTGGATGACCCACTCTTCTTTATAAACGGGGCAGTCCCGTGAAGAAGCAGCATGGTCACCCATGCAATTAATGCAGCGAGGGGATGGAGGTAGACATTCACCCTCATTAGCGTCCCTGCCACAGGTGGCGCACTTGGCTGCATTTGGACAAGATTTACTGGTATGATTGTACCTTTGGCAATGGAAGCAGCGTGTAGGATTTGGTATGTACGGGCGGACGGAAATGACCTCGTAGCCCGCTTTCACTTTCGATGGTAGGTCAACCTTGTCAAAAGTCAAGAAGACAGTACAGGTTGGCACGAGGTCATTGTTGACCTTTTTCATCACGCGATCAACATCCGTGACTCCCTGATCGGACACATAGTTCAATATCTCTTCGTCCGATAACTCATCCAGTGATCTAGGAAACACTACCCCCGCGAAGAGTTGAGGGTGCGGTGAGCCTCCACTTTCACAGGGAAAGTATGTACAAGGGTAGCTCAAAGTAACTTCTGCGCCTGGAATGCATTTTCTATTTCGAGCAACAAGGTCCCGCTGCGCTGCCTAGAGCAGGTCTTCAAGGGACCAGTGATCGCATCGACACCCTTCTGAATAATGAACGGATTTACTGCAGAAAAATCCTTATCGTCGGTACGTGATACCACCAGGAACCTAGGAATGTTTGGCAATGCTTTCTGTGGCTGAGAATCATGTTTCAGCTTTTGGGTCAGGGTTATAGATGTGGAAGGTTTCATAGCGGAGGTGTCGCCCATGATTACCGGCGTCTCCGATGGCGCGCTCCTTCCTTGTGGGGGCCCTCACTGAGGGCGCACCCGCCTTAGGTGACTGTTCGCACCTCAGGTCACACCTCCCGAGAACGGACGGAGGGACCAATTGCCATGTTCGGAAGGTATCAGCTCGGGTAATCACCCCTCCCTGGGCCCGGCCTTTACCGGGGGGTACGTACGTGCCCTACATGTCTACCCGGGGCGGGGAGTTACGCCTTACCCCGTCACCGGCTACGCAGAGCGTGGGTCGACCTTCAGACACGCACAGGGAGGAAAGAAAGGAAGAAGGAGAGAAAGGGATGAAGGAGGAGGGAGAATCTGAAACGCCGAGGCGGAGATTAAAGGGTGAGTCAAGAACAAGGAGAAAGGAAAAATAGGAGAAGGTTGAAGAACAGGAAAGGAAGAGGACCAAGAAGAGAAGACAGGAAGCGAAAAAGAAACCTTTGACTGATGAAAAACGCCCGTCTCCGGGCGAAGGCACAAACTGGGGGGAAAGAGTGTGTGAGGGATGTGAAAGGATCAACGGAAAGTGGTCGCTATCGCAGAGGTCGTCATATGCCGACCAGTGAAATAAAGGAAGGAGAGAAGGAGAAGTGAGAGAGAGGTCTAGGGCAGAGAAGGTGCCGTGAGTGGCACTAAAATGAGTTGGGGAACCATCGTTGAGAAGGCTCAGATTGTGGTCAGCAACAAACTTGTCTATGAGGCGGCCCCGGCTAGACGTATAATCACTGCCCCACAAAGGATGGTGGGCATTGAAGTCCCCAAGGATGAGGTAAGGAGGGGGGAGTTGCTGAAGGAGGGCCACTAGGGACGCGAGTGTAGGTGGCCTGTCAGGGGGAAGGTAGAGGTTGCAAATGGTTAATGGAGTGTCCAAGTGAACCCGGACATCAACCACTTCCAATGGAGTTTGGAAGAGGAATCCAGGTACTGACAACATCTGTCCGGACCAAAGTACAAACCCCACCAGACGCCTGGAGGGGGCCAACCCGGTTCCGACAAAGCATGGAACCCACGAAGGGTCGGTGAATGTACATCCATAAACCTCGATTCCTGCAGGACGACACAGGCTGCAGAAGAGAGAGAGATTAGCTGTTTAATCTCCAAGAGGGGACGGTAGTAGCCATTACAGTTCCATTGGATGATCACATCACGAGGATCTAGGCGGGAAGCGAATGACATAACGTCTGTCACGCTGCTTTGTCAGCGTCCGTCACCAAAGAAGAAGGGACAACATCCATAAATAGCTGATCAGCCTCAGGCTCAATGGGATGAGCGAGTTGCGAAAGCACAGTCGGCACCTCCGGTGGTACCGGAGGGGCTTTATCTTGTAACTTTGGTTTCTTCTTCTCCTCCTCCTCCTCCTCCTCCTCCTCCTCCTCCTCCTCCTCCTCCTCCTCCTCTTTCTCTCGTGTGGGACGGGCAGGACCCGCCCCAGAGAGAGGACTTTTGTCAGTTAGGTCTGGTACTGACGAAGATCGGGCGACCTTTGAACTCGCTGACTGGGAGTCCGATGGCCGGCTGGAGGTCGAAGATCTCCGATCTGGGGAACGCCGGGACGGAAGGCCCTGAGATGGGGCACTGTCACCGGCAGGCGACGGAGAAGGGGTGCACTTCTCCGGCTGGGAAGGGGTGGAACACAAAGGGAGGGCTACAGGAGAGGGAGATGTGAGGGAGGGGTGGGGACGGGGTGTAGGGGGGAGATGGGAGGGGAAGGGGAGGGATTTGTACTCTTGTATATTCTTTTCTTTCTTGAACATAGGGCAATCTGGCGACCGTGAAGAGTGGTGTTAATGACAGTTGACGCACACCGGCGGAGGAACACAGGGGCTCCCCTCGTAGTGGGCGTCCACAATCACCGCATACTGGGACTGCTGTACAGCGAGAGGACATATGACCAAACCTCATACATCGAAAACACCGCATGGGGGGTGGAATGTAGGGCTTCACTTCACATCGATATATCATTATCTTGACCTCTGGGAGTGTCCCCCTCGAAGGCCAAGATAAAGGCCCCAGTATCGATGCGGTTATCTTTAGGTCCCCTCTGAACGCGGCGAACAAAATGTACACCACGCTGCTCGAGATAGGCCCTAAGCTCCTCATCAGTTTGAAGGAGGAGGTCCCGGTGGAATATCACACCCTGTACCATATTCAAGGATTTGTGCGGGAGTATTGTTACTGGAATGTCGCCAAGGGTGGTGCAGGCGAGCAAAGCTTCAGACTGGGCTGCCGAGACTGTTTTAATGAGCAATGAGCCATAGATTCCACTTCACCAAACTTGTCCTCTATGGTCTCGACAAAGAACAGCAGTTTGGTGGTAGTAAAAGTTCCTCCATCAGTCCTTGAGCAAACCAGGTAGCGAGGAAAGGGTTTTGCTCCTAACTGGCGAGCCTGGCCTTCCTCCCAAGGGGTAGCAAGGGAGGGAAACATCCTCGTATCCGCAGTAGCAGCATTAAACAATCTCTTCCTGTCTTCAGAGACGGCCGATGCACGACCATTTTGGAGTCTCTTTTCATGGTGCTAGACGTCCGTCCTGGTGTCACCCACTCCGAAACAGGGGCTCTCTCCATGGGTGCCACCCAGCCTCAGCAAAGGCCACCTGGCACGATGGCCATTGCCGGGAGTTCTGATACCCCCGAGGACAGGCATCAACTCCTTGGCTTGCAGGGAGAGGTCGCAGCTCAGACACCAGTAGTGTGATCCCTGTGGTGTCAGGGGGGCTCAGCCAAAGGGTACATAACAGCCCCCCCCCACACGGACTGGCTACACGTGCTGGGGACCTAGCGGGGGATGGGGCTACAGCGAGGAAAGGAAGTGCAAAGGAAAGGATAGGACCTGCGCCGTAGGGGCTAGGTCGGGAGTTCTTCCCCAATTGGCTCACACATTATCGGACAATTTTGGTATGGAAGGTCAAACCCCAAGGGGGACCAAACTGGGCCAAAAACCGGTGTACACAGCAGACAAAACCAAAGTGCAGGACAATCGGTACCATGGGATAGCCAGCCGTCATCCAGATTAACACCGAGAGACGGGGTTGGAGAGGGTGGGAAGGAGGAATTGGGATGGGAAGGAGGGGGAACTAGGAGGGGTAATGCAGCCTGGGGAAAGCAGGAAAAAAGGCTGCAATGGCTCGGGGACCCGTGCGCGCCACACACGTACCCACAAAAGAGCTGTGGGCCCCCTGGGGGGTTATTACGCAAGTGACTGATCTATTTGTGCCAAGTGGTCTTTGTGTCACCTATGCAAAATATTGATTAGTCTACTAGCGTGATAGAATCACAGCAAATGCCTACCGACGCCGACACTAGTGACGCTGTGTTAAGTTACATGTCGACCCTGCTGAATAGGTCGCAGCAGTTACGTTCGGATAAAAATTTCAGCTCATCCGCTCCCACCGCCTGCTAGCCTGAGACGCTGCCGTCAATGATCATCTGTGTGGGTAAGGTGACGCACTTGCTGGGGGGTTATATGAATCGGACTTGTTAGATTCTGTCCCTTATTTTATTCTTTTGAGATCTGCCTATTTACTCTGGGGAGCTTAGGGCTAACGATAATTTCAATCCTATGTGTAGCCAATGTAATAGAATTCTGTTTTGCAAAACTCACCTTTGATACAGCCTGTCATTTTTGTGTCTCAATATTTCAACATTTGTAAACGATTGTTTGAATACCATTATCTGTTTTATATGATAGGAAATGTCATCTGATTTATTTCTCATGTTTAATTATAATTTGATTTTGAGCGGATCGTCTTTCATTTAAGAACGTTCCTTTTTCACTATTTTGGAGGGGAAACAATAGTTAAAATTCCACTGTTTACCAATAATTTTTCAAGTACTTTTTTTTGTACAACTGATACATTGCAATGGAGTAGGAATATTTATTATATGTTTGAAAATATCTATGATCACATCATAGCTGATCAATAACATTTTAATTTTCCATATGTTGGAGAAATATGGTGTCGACCAAAGATAATTGCTGTCCTAAATATATATATATTTCATAACAAAAATGTTCAAATGTTTGTAGAACTTATGGGACTTGACTACGGGGCCATCAGTCCCTAAACTTACGAACTACTTAACTACCTTATACTAACGACGGCACAAATATCCATGCCCGAGGGGGGATTCGAACTCCCGATCGTAGTGGCCGTGCAGACCGTGACTGGAGCGCCTCATTCTCCTCGACCACCGCGGCCGGCATTTCATAACAAACGACATAGTTCACAACTACCAGTGTGCTACTGAGCCGCAGAATCTCAACTCATTCGTTAAACTCTTTAGTAAAACCTGTTAACAGTCCAATTATTTCAAAAACTTATTAGAAAATTCAGTTTGCAGCATAGTTATTGTATAGATTTCATATTTTTCACCTTCGGTTCCTAGGACTAGTACTACTGTTCAAAGTTACACGCATACCATCACTTTCAAATGATTCCTGGAATTTATTTTTAATTTTTTATTTTAAGCAATAAACACTTGTTCAGCTAAATAAGACATGGAGAAAATCTTTAGATAGCGGAAGGCGATTTCTGGAATGTTATGGTGTGATCGCTTGCTTTTTTTTTATTTAAACAACGAAACTGTCCAAGAGGATAGATTCAATTGAGACTTTACAGTTCCTATGATTTTGCAGTTTTTAACACTGAGACGGATATACAGTGTGTCGGCGAAGTCTCTCCGCCGCGGCGAGCTCCGCCTATCTCACCTTGCGGGGCACGTAAAGCCGTCGGCACACGCAGCGTGTATCTGAACGCGTGTGGCCAACGTGGCGAGTTTGACGTCACAACGTGCAAACTAAGTTGCGGAAGCTTTCCCACCGTGTCGGGCAGTATCAAGCATGCCAGATATTCTCAACAAGCGTCTCAACGATCACCAATAAGGCGGGAGAACGCCACCGACGTCACACCACGTGGCTATCCGGGGAGGGACAGCTCTTTTCGGTACGGAGATGAAGACGCCATATTGGCCGTCACATTTCATGGGTTTTATGTATATAACCCAGGCCTTATGATTGTATGACATATGAAATAAAGAAATGATTAAACTTAAAATCTCTCTAAAATCTATCATTAATGGCACAATGTGTTGGAATTAATGACTGGGAAAATCTTATACGTGGTTATAAAATTTCTGTATTACAGTAATAGTCGTTACAAGGGAAAGATGACTATGTTGGTGGCCGTAGCGTACGCAGCAACGCCGCGAATTATAGAGTTGAAGATGGTTCTCTGAGACAGTTCAAGGCTCCTCCGAACCCCAGATTGATTCTTCTTTTATTCGGATTTTCTGATAGACGTTCCTATAAATTTCCTAGAAGTATACTGCATAACATTCGATGCTGTGTAAACATAAGTGCTCATCCTATGAGGAGTGAGTTTGTTGGATTCTTTTTATGGACAGGACAGTTCGAACCTTACTTAGAATAAAATACGCACTTTATTGTTTCACGTATTGTATTTTACACGTTCATAACATTCTTCTACTGAATAATAAGATTGACTGTGGAAGAATTACCTTCAGGTTTTACTAAAAAGCTTGACTGTTGAATAATGTTTGCCTCAAGTGAAGGCCTTTTTCTAATTTTATATAGCACAGTTTGTCATGAAACTTTTATAATTCGCTGCACTTATTGACATAAATGCAAGTTTTATAAGAGGCTTATGTTAATAGATATTTTTGTTACTTATGTAGGACTATCACAGAACATAACGAACGTATGCACAAGCGCGGAAACAAGCGATTTAATAGGTAAGGCAGCAATTCCACTCTTTTGATTTGGTAAACAGTGTGATTCCAGAAGCTGATGCCGCCGACAACTGTCGCTGGAGCGCGCTGCGGTCGCGTGCATCTCGTTGAGGCACACGTCTCGTGTTATGGCAACCCACACCCGATTCTCTGTCTGCAATGGCGTTTCACTTTAGGCATGTGGATTTTCGGACGACCGAATACGTGAATTCTTAGAATTAATGTAGCCAGATAGGTGAAACCGAGCCTCATCAGTGAAACTATTCCATCTAAATATAAACTCCACGTCTATTAATAATCACTGAAACCACAATATGCTATTCTTTTCGTATGTTGCATATAATGTAATTGTTGCACTGCAGTAATTTTATACAGATACAGCATAAGTACTTTGATTACGGCCTTATGTGGTGTCGTACGAGCCTCTTGTGATAATTTCCTTACTGATTTTGTTGGACTCCGCGTCATGCTTTCCGAAATGTGGTCCAGCTTCCGTTGTGTTAAAACCGAGGGACTACCAGTTCGTGGTGCAACAGTAAGCGTTCTCACTACCCTCAGCGTATACAAGAACAACACAAGTAGCAGTAGCAGCTGTAGCGCACACGCAACACTACCCCCACCCTACTACCACTACAGGTCCACCAAACACGTGCAGGCAGTGTTGCCAACTTGGGGTTTTTCTCCCTAAATTTAGAGGGACTGCTATCTTGGGGGGAGGAATTTGGAGGGATTTGTACTTCAGGGGGAAATTTAGGGGAATGTGTTTCGAGGGGAATTTTTAGGGGCTTCTCAGACACGAATAACCCATACCTATCAAAATTTGTTTAGCCCTACCTTACAATGAAATACTTCATTGTTGTTTTCGTTGGCACCGCCCTCCTTTAAAGCCACTTCTGCGACTTCTACTGTACTGTTGTTCTATTGGCGATTGTTGAACTGACGTTGAATACGCTGTATGTGCATGTGTATTCAAGTGACTATGGCTTCGAGAAAAAATATTCCCAGAGATACACAAAGGCGTGGAAAAAAATGTTCAAATGTTTGTAAATCTATCGGACCAACGCTTATTCCCAGTTTGTTAGTTTTTATTAGCATAGCTGAACTGGGACGTTTATATAGCCTAACTTCTCCCTGCAACCTATATACTACAGCTTACATCTCAGTATGTCATGCAGAAACTACTGTTTTTTTCTTTTAGTGATCACTAAAGAGTAGAATATTAGTAATTAAGTTTTCGTTAAGTGACATTTAGAACGAATGCCTCAATACATCATGCCGAGCTTTATTGGAATGTTTTACCAACGAAACTGAATAGTCTAGGAAAGATATTTTTTGTATATATTGCACTAAAGCGGCTTTATTGAAATGCTGACTAGTTTCGGACTTTGCCCAGTTTCTTAAGCCATATTATGTTTGGACACTGTAGGTCACGCTGTTTATTTCAAATAATACTTTTTTACTGAAGTTCGTTACCAACGGTGCAGAGTAGGCAACTATTAGTTGGTGTTGACTGCATTGTCTGCTGTATCACTGACCTGTGCTATAGTTATTTAACTCCGATGTGGTATTGAACTGACATGACCGTCGAGTGGGGAGGGGGGGCACCCAATAAGTGTTTCTAAGTTGCGGCCTGAGCGCCATTTAGGGTTTTTTAGGGGAATTCGCATACGATTTAGGAGAAAATTGAGCTTCAGGGTTGGCAACACTGCGGGCAGGTGCGCTTTGTCTGTGCTGCCAATATTACACGTCCCGCAACGCGAGACACGCTGAGATCGCCACTGCGGAGAGACCTTGCGGACACACTGTACTATAAATGCCTCCCATGTTGTGCACTCCTGCCATCACTAAATTGTCTGGATATAGTCTACACACAGCACGACTGTCTCAGCCTAACAGGGAATTAGTACTTTAAAACGGTCTGAAATTTCATATATTTCGTTTGGAACCACTAGAGTGGTAGATACTGTCAGGACACACATTACTGAAGTTGTTACCGTTTGACAGCTGGACAGATGCTAGCGCTCCAAGAAGTGTGGAAGCAGACAGGTTTTCGAAAATTACCTTCAGAAGAGATTATGTTTAACACGTCGGCTGCCGCGTGGCCGCCGGCGGCCACAGCAGGCGGCTCTTGCGCGCCTCTGACGTCATCGCGGCAGCCAACGTGTCATATTTGTCGTTTGTTGGTCAGCTGTATCAGTCATTACGAAAAGGACATCCGCCAAAGTGAATTTTCCGGGGAAAGAAAAAACTGGTATTGCACTGAAGTGTAAAATGCATTCTTTTATATTTACATGAATAGGATACATCACAGTTCTTCCAGATTTTCAACTAAAATGGAAATGATGTGGTGATGGACATATGGCCTTTTCGAAATGACTGATTCAATGGAAGACCTGGTTTCTTGTGTGTTGAGTTTTGTTACATCATTTTTGCTATTTTCCCTTTACAGGTGTGGTGAGCGGCAACAAAAGGGAAAGCTTAGATCTATGAAGGGAGCCAAATAGGTGTTACTGAGGCTCAAACAGTGTCAGAAAGAAACATGGAGATAGTGGCAGAGCGAAATGAGAGCAGTGGCAATAAGAGATAAGAGGCATAGGCTTTTGGTGGGTCTGGGCTACAGACACCGACGACGTCCAATACAAAAATTTTGCCGAATTTATTTCCCTCTATTGTCTACTGCTGCGGGCGCAGCATCATTTCTGCTGCGTCTGTGTGGGAAATACCAAACGGTCGGTTCACACTTTACGGAACAAAGCTTAAAAACATTTAACAATGCATTCAAATGCTGACATTTACATAGGCCATACATCGGATTGAACGAAAGGAACGTCTACACTACGGGATGTCCAGAAAAAAATTGATGACGTCAGTGGGGTACAAGCTTATCGTCCGTTAGCATCGGAAGTTATTCTTCCTCGCTGTGATAACTTATTTTATAAGTAGTAGATTTTGTTTGTCACTTTAGTCTTTATTTTAGCTTTTGCTTTTAGTGACGTATCAAGGGTTCCACAAGGACTTTTTTCCAATCAGTTCTTCCGCAAAAGTTGCCAAATATCTGGAAAGTGATTTAGTTTTTTAGTTTCTTGATTCATTGTGGAAAAAGCCCACAATATGCGTTGACACTGATAAAATAATTTTTATCTAATAATCTTTTTGGCCTAATGAAAGAGGAAAATATTTGGTCTTCAGAAAGGAAGGAAACAACAAAATTCCATGTATTTAATTCCATATATTGAACCGTTTTATTATGTATTTTAGCTAGTAAATGATATCAAAAGTTTGTTAAACACATTGTTTTCCCCGGAAGTTTAGCTCAAACTAACATCCGTTATGGTTCTCGTTTTTTGTGCTAATATATTTTGTCATTGCTAATTCTTTCCTTCTGATTTCACTTATGTGTATCACCTTCACACTTTTCGTCACTGGACTAAGCAAAGTAACGTTCCATCTGGTGTAAAGAAGTCATGATTTTACAGTGATGTGCCTGAAGTGGAAGTCACGTCAAACCAGAAGTTCATAGAGCAATGAAACTTAACCGCCAGAACCACCAGACAAAACGCACTTCATGAAACAAATTGAGGCAACTGGATGCCGACTTCAAGAGAAACAGCAGGCATTTCAACAGGAGTTTTAAACAAACTTTAGCCACAACAGTTCACTTAGCCTCCACTTCGGAGGAGCAGATGGGAATCTAGCCTATGATACAGACAGTTGCCATCTTCTGACCAAATACTTCGAGAATCTCTAACTATGAATCACCTGAGACATTCTTTGCTTACCGGAGCAGCACCAAGCATCCAAATTTGCAACCGACAAAAGAAGAAAGAAATAAACCCTAAAAAAACCAAGAAAGCGCCAGGAGAAGATTCAATAGTGGCCTAACTGGAAGCACGCTGGAGACAAGAGTATCAAAGTTTACGGAAATCCTGAAAAAGGAAAAAACACGTTTGAGAGACAAGCATTATCCAGTTATTGGACTTCTGCTTTGATTCATCATTTACGCAAGAAAGTGCACTTTACTGTCTATTATCGAGGAATTTTGTTGGAACCTTCCACGTATTTTCTCCAATGCCTTACTAAACAGAGTCGAACCTCAACTGGCTCCTTAACTACTGGAATACCAAACTGGATTTAGAAAAGGGCGATCTTGTATTGAACAGAAACTTACCTGAAATCAATGCTATGACAATTAAAAATGGTAGAAAGTATGTCGTCTTCGTTGACTTTAAGAAGGCGTATGACTCATTTGATAGACCTACTCACGAAGATCCTGCAGGAACTAGGGCTGGTTGTGAAGACTCAGCCTTATCCAAGAGCCGCGGCGGATTGGCCCTGCGCGCTAAGGCACTTTGATGCGGTGCGCGAGGCAGCTCATTGTTGGAGGTTCGAGTCCTCCCTCTGTGCATGTGTAGTTTATGGACCGATGACCATTGCAGTGAGGTCCCATAATTTTCCAAACATTTGAACAGACCACGCAACATTCTGCCCTGGGCACGGTAATAAGAATGGCTGAAGGAGTTAGCTCAAGAGGGGATTCCAAATGGTATCTCTCTAAGCCATAATTGCGTTGCACTCATTGTAGATTACTTGGTATTTGCCGATGGCCTAGCACTTCTGATTCAATAGAAAATTCAGTGAAAACTCAACGTTTTCAGAAAGCAAGTTGCAAAGGTTGCGCTTCATGTGTCCCTTGAAAAAACGCAGTACGTCATGAACAAAGGTGAATATCCTATTACATTGCATGTAGACCAGGGGGAGATTAAGGAAACCAACTAGTAAGTACTTTGGAGAATGTCGGAACCTAATCTACCTGGAAGATCGGCATTATCAACTTGAGTCAACAAGCTAGAGCTGGCATACGAACTGACCAAGAACCCAATAAAAAGTATGTCTCCCGTAACACTAAACTGAAGCACTACAGACACGTATGCTTCAGAATGTTTAATATTCAGTAGGAAAGGATTTGCAGAAAACTTCGAAACCCGGGGAGAAAGATAATGCGGAAGATACTGGAGTCAGTCAAATAAGGGGACAATTACAAAAGGCGATCCAACCAAGAGCTCTGTAAATACTGTGAAAGAATCAAGGATGTAGAAAGGAAATATGTCTAGCAATTATACGGACACTTCTGTTTGGTAAAAGAGATAGGCGAAGTCAGCATGGTTGATGGAAGTGGAGAAAGATCTACACTCTATAGTAATTGGGATTAACGGAAAGATCTGACACTCAGGAAGTAGCTTAGAGGAAAGAGGTTGCAGGACAAACTACCAAGAAAGACGACTGGTGCCTTCTGGACACAAGGTACGAACAACACAGCTAGAAGATGATTAGTGAGTCAACATCAAAGTCCACTCCAAACGCAATAAATTAATTTCTTGGTCCTTAGTTGATCTATACGAAAGAAGACTCTTGCCAGCATAGACTTGACATAGGGAGAACACGAAACATGTTTTAGTAATACTATGAATAGGACAATATGACTTGATTCACACATGGCTCGAAGCCATTAACATTTAAAACTGTTATTGTAGTAGTTAATGATACAGAAACTGCATCAGCAGCGTAATCATACCTTCCAAATATTAGCTAGTCTCATTGTGCGATGCAAGATAAACTGAAAATTGTTTTGAATTGCCCAAACAACAAAAAAGTTTAAGGAATACCTTTGCATTGAGAAATGGCTTTCTCCAAAATGTTTTAAAATTTTGGTGGAATTATTTATTTTTTATGTCGTGTATTTCATGTACAACACAGACGTTTGTATGAAGGTATTTTATTACTTGCACGTTGCTTTGTTGACCGAGAGAGGGGCGCAGTGGTAAGACACTGGACTCGCATTCGGGAGGATGCTGGTTCAAATCCACCTCCGGCCATCCAGATTTAGATTTTCCGTGATTTCCCTAAATCACTCCAAGCAAATGCCGGGATGGTTACTTTCAAAGTGCACGGCCAGTTTTCCCATTTCTACCCAAAAATCCGAGTGAGTTTGTCTCTAATGACCACGCTGTAAACGGGACGTTTAATCCAAAGCTTCCTTCCTTCGCTTATTTGTTGATAGTTAAAACTGCCAGATCAGTAATGCTAGCATAATCTTCGCAACAGCATCAGAGAAGAGTTCACTGCTGGAATAAAATAAAAGGAACTATACTCACGTTCACACTCAGCCGCGTACAGACGGCACGCAACAACCTACAAGATGGACAGATTAATGCCTCAGAACTGGCTACACGTCTTACCAAGCGGCGAAATGTCGTACTAGAGGAATGCTGTTCATCAACAAAATGCAACTTTAAGGATTAATGCACAAAATAAGGTATAAAACAACTTTTAATAAGTTTTCCAGGAACAACACTAGGAACGAAAGGGTTAAGCGTTACGTATGGTGTGCGAGCAAACTCCAGCGGTTAATCCCCAAGTTTTTCCCCTTCAATGAGAGAGTGCACCCTGTATTGATGGTAAGAAGTCTGATTAAAATATAAGCAAGGTTTGGTGACATCAGAGAATGTAAATGCTTAAGATTCCTTTGTAATGTGCAACCTCACCTGAAATTCCCTCTGGACCAATACCAAGGCGACCTGCACTCCTCGTTTTGCTCGTGTCCAAATTTAAATTTACCTTAGAAACCATCTTACAAACCTGATGATTTGATCCGCTGTCTTACAGAATACGCGAGGTAGCGAGTCATATAGCAATTCGGCCGAAACTGCACTGTCGTCAACAGCTTGAGCCAAGGGAGGGGGGAGGGGGACACTACAACCACAAGACAAGTGCCTGTAGCGCGCTATTCAACATTAACCCCACTGATTGTTCGCAGTTTACTAAGGGTGGTTGTGGCTTAGATTGCTGTACCTGAAGAATGTGCGTAAAACAACCTACGTTCATCCACTTTCGTTCCGCCTTAACACTAAGTCGCGTACGAGCTCAGCTAACAAGGAGACCACATGGGTATCGGATTTTAGAATTCCTTTAGATTTATGGCACGTGAAGTTCAGAACTTAAATAACAATCAGCCAAAACCACTCGACGCAACTGCGAAAACTTCTAGAGAAAATCAACTTTTAAGTTTTGTAAAGTATAAGTAAGTACCAGTAATTAAAACCCTCGCAGCAAATGTCGGTGTAGCTCCGGTTCTGACCTGAAAACCATAGGATCGCTGGTTCGAATCCCACTGTGGCGAAAAAATTTGTTTTCAAATTATATAAAACATTTTGGGATCTATAATTCCATGTGTTGTGTCAGTTTTTGTTTAAATGTATGCAGAAGAGCTAAAATCACTGTCACTTAACACGATGGTTAAGTAGGTTAGCTGCATGGAAGGCCATTAGTAGCTATGAAGATGACTTTCCAAAAACAGCGTCTTACGTCTTCACAAACTGAACTATCAGAGACTACCATCGTCAACTAATAGTAAAGCTAATACTGTAAAAATCTAACGTCTTTTATTGAAACCTTTATCAACAACCTATAACATATAGAAAATTACGAACAAAAATACGTTCACTTTTCGTAAAAATTACTATTTAATATTAAATTGTGCAACTATTCGAAAACAACGAAAAAATAAATCTACTGTGACAGTGATCGAACCACGGACCCTACGGTTTTGAGGCCAGAACGCTACCACCTGAGCTACACGGACAGGTTATATATATCTCAGTTACTTGCGTAAATTAGAAGTCGATTTTCTGGAGAATTTTTGAGAGTTGCGTCGAATGGCTTTGGCTGATTGCTATTTGAGTTCTGGACTTCACGTACCATAAATATCAAAAAATTCTAAGCTCCGACACTGAGGTCTCCTTGTAAGTTCAGTGGCTCCGGCTTCCCTGCCGCTGCACTATTTAAAGACAGGTACGTAGGACCGCTAACTTAAGAGGTAGACGTCGGAAACAGGACATCCGGCTAGTAAGAGGTGAATATTATAGCATATTTCAATGAGCAGATCATCGCTGGTTACTTTCAAAATGTATTTTTCTATTAAATTTAACATTAGTCGACGAGACAACTATTGCTTAAAACAATTTTCATTTAATGTCTGTCTATTGCAGACATGTTCGGTATCAAGTTCAGATCACTTTGATCATACTATATAGGTTGTTCCGAAACTGGCCAAACTAAGGGAGTCTTTGGAGCTCAAAAGTAAGCAAAACGTTCCTCCGAAATTTTTCTTTATCATAATTTCTTACGTAGATAATCGGGAAAATGAAGTTTTAAACAGTCTCAAATACAGTTCGTTCGAATGAATGTTTTTCATTTACAGATTTAACTAATTATCTACAAAATTTTTCGTTACAAATGAACCTAGTAACAATGTAAATAATGAAATTTCTCATCGGTGTTTTTTCGTGGGTACGCCGTATCTCTTGTATTACTTACCCGAAATTAATGATTGAGGTATCATTTTAAAGGTTTCGGTCTCCGTTAATGACAACAATATACGAGTGGTTTGAAGTTATTTTCACAAAAAAACTTTTGAAAAAATACGGTTAAACGGTCACCATTAAGGTCTCACGTTAAAATTCGTAATTTGACTCAGAACATGAGGGCAAATTGTTATCCTGTTTTCGCTGAATGGTTACTTAAATTTGGTAACTGATTTAGAAATTCAAAGAGATTACTTCAATGAAGCGATCAAAACTCCTAAAAATTGTTATTGTAATTACGATAGTTTTATTACCACCGTATTCAATGCCACAGAAATCTATGAATAGACTTTCGCAATTCTATTAAACGGCGATTCTATGTCCAACAAATGACGACTGTACTGAAATTAATGAATTTGTCGTTTCCAATTTGTTACCTGGCGAGGTAAAGCTTTACCTCAATTCTGATTCTGTCCAACTAAGTAACAAACCAAGTTCAGTTGCACCCAGTAAAATTCTTGAACTCTAAATTCGTCCGGTTTACCACCTCAATTGCTTTTAAAGAAAGATACTATAATTATGTTAATTAGAAATCTTAGCGCTAATCAGTGATTAATAAATGGTACAAGATTAGCGGTGACTCAGTCTAGTACATCACTGCTAAAACCATTGACTCTGATAAAGCTGTGCTAATACTCCGCATTAACCTCACACCTTCTGATCCAACCACGCCTTTCCAAATGGTAAGAAGAAAATTCCCAATAAAAATCGCCTTAGCTAGGACCATAAATAAAGCACGTCGTCAGACGCTTCAAAGGGAAGAATTATATTTACTAGAACCTGTTTTTTTTTTCGCATAGCTTTTCTTGGCTTTTTCACGAGTTCGCTCATTTACTGATATTTATGTTTGTTCTAAAGACACGGTCAGCCAAAAAGTAAACGATGACCACAAAACTACTAACATTGTTTTCAAAGACTTCCGTGAAAAACAAGTTTTCAAAAAAAAAAAAATAAATAAATAAATAAAAAAAAAAAAAAACTTTGTGTTTCACAATCATTGTATTTAATTACATAAATTTTTTACAGTTACTACTATTCGAAGCTTATTTTTTATTCATATGTACTTGCCTCCGCCTTTTCTCCATTACTAACTTACATATCTGTGTGATCAGGATAGAGTGCGAATTATTTGACGGGTCAACTAGTCATTGTTACATATCATACAAAGCAACTACGTAGGAAGACACGGACTATATCAATCTAGATGTTCACATTATTGTCCTACGGCAACGATAAGGCTTTGCACCATGTAGCCACCAAACTTCGCACTGCAGTATTTCAGTGAACTGCAACTATGACTCCGTCCCTAAGATGCTGTTCTGAGATTATTGGTACCGAATAGTTTTTGTAATCCACCTCGTGCAAAGAAGTCCATGGGAAGGTCCGTACGCGAAGACTGGAAAATTGCAAAAGTCACTCCAATACTCAAAGGAAATAAGAGTGCTCCGCAAAATTACAGGCCTGTATCATTGTCTGTTTGCAGCAGCATTTTAGAAATCATACTTTCATAAAATATTATGAACCACCCTGTAAGACCTATTGACCCATAGTCAACACGGATTCAGAAAATCTTGTTCTTGTGAAACACAGCTAACTTTATCACATGAAACGATGAGTGCTATCGCAAATTGATTCCTTATTCCTATATTTCCGGAAGACTTGACACTGTAGCGCACAAGCGGATTCTAAAATTGTGTGTTTATGGAATATCGGCACAGTTGTGCGATTGTATTAGTGATTTTCTGTCTCAAGGATCGCAGTACCTAGTAATTGACGAAAAGTCATCGAGTAAAACAGAGCTATCTAGCGTTCCCCAGGAAAGTGTTATAGGGCTCCTACGTAAGAGTCTAAGAAGATTGGGTAGTTCAGAGTAGTGAAGGACGCAGAGGACCATACAGGCAAAAGGACAAGGCCTAATAGAAATCCTTTGATAACACAGGAGATACTGAACTTAATTGAAGAAAGGAGGAAATATAAAAATGTACCAAGTGAAGCAGGCAAAAGAAAGTACAGACGTCTGTAAAATGAGGTTGAAGAGCATACTAAATAGGTGTGGCTAGAGGAGAAATTCAACACCGTAGAAGAATGTATAAAACTAGGGCAAAAATAAGATACCGCCTACAGGAAGAGAGATTTGGAGACAAAAGCAGCGGTGTGAATATCAAGAACTCGGATGGAAGACCAGTACTAAGAAAAGGGAAAGCTGAAAGGTGGAAGGAATATAGGGGGGGCGTATACAAACGAAATATACTTGAAGGCAGTATTCTAGAAATGGAAGATTAAGTAGAGGAGCTAGGATACTGCGAGAATTTGACGGAACGCTAAAAGATTTGAGTAGAAACAAGGCCACTGGAGTAGTAGATACGCGAACTGCTGATACCGTTAGGAGAGCCTGTCATGAAGGAATTGTTCCAATTGATGTGGAAGATGTATGAGACAAAGGAAATACCCTCTGTCTTCAAGAAGAATATAATAATTTGAATCCCTAAGAAGTGTAGAGAAATGTGAAAATTACAGAACTATCGGATTTGTTAGTCATTGTTGCAAAATAAACATTTACTGACGAATGGAAAGAACTGGCGGAATCCGATCTAATGGAAGATCAGTTTGGATTTAGGAGACATGTAGGAACAAGGAACACGCGATCCAATACATTGCGACTTAGAAGTAGTCTAAGGAAAGGCAAACCTACGTTTTTAGCATTTGTTGTCCAGAGAAAGCTTTTGACAATGTTGACTGGAATAAACACTCAAATTCTGAAGGTAGCAGAGCGGAGAGTTACATTCAACTTTTACAAGAAGCAGAAAAGAATTATTAGAGTTGGGGCATGAAAGGGATGTAATAGTTGCTAAGGGAGTGAGACAGGGTTGTAGCCTTTCCCCGATGTTTTCAATGTGTCCAGTAAGCAAGATGTAAAGGAGTGCAAGGAGAAATTTGGTGAAGGAATGAGAGTTCAGGGACAAGAAATAAAAACTTTTCTGTTTGCTCGTCGTCGTCGGCTTCTATTCTTATTACTATCATTATTATTCAGTCCCGAGACTGGTTTGATGCAGCTCTTCAGCCTACTCTATTATGAGCAAGCCTTTTCATATCTTAAGAACGGCAACCAGCATCCATTTGAATCTTTTACTGTATTATTCTCTGTCTCTCAATACGATGCCCCCCTCTCACATTGCCCTCCATTTCTAAATTTACAATTCGTAACAATGTGTCCTACCAATCGAGCCAGAAATTTCTCTTCTCCCAATTCTATTCAGTACCTCAGTTATGCTATCTACCCACCTGATTGCATTCTTCTGTAGCACTACATTTCGAAGGCCTCTAATCCCGTACAAGGCTACACTCCAGACAAATGCCTTCAAAAAAATACTTCATTACACTTAATACACAATGTTAGCAAATTTCTCTTTTTCAAGAACGCTTTTCTTCCCATTGTCATTCCGCATTTTATATCATCCGTACTGTGGCCATTTTTTACTTGCCCCGATTACAAAACTCGTACCATCTTGATTGATTGTTTATAATCTCCCACAGCATCACTATTTCATTAAACTGCATTCGATATTTGTTTTGCTTTTGTTGATAATCTTATACGCTCCTTTCAGCACACTGTCCATTCCGCTGACTTGCTCTTCCAGATCCTTAGCTGTATGACAATTACAGTATCAACAGAACGCAATGTTGATTTCTGCAGCCTTCAATTCCTTCTTTGTTTTTTATAGGACGCGTTGTTTTAAAGATGGTTAACTATCTTCAAAGTACTATAGCAAAAACCTGCGTTGAAAATATTTTTCGCACATTATGTACGTACCTCATCACAGAATCGAGTCATGTCTTAGAAACCCTTTTTTTTTTACACACATTGATACTTCACTAATATGATGGTGGCGCAAGGTGAAGGACACAGTACGTTGTAATTGACGGTAAGTCAGAGTAGAACGAAAGTGATACCTGGCGTTTCCCACGGAAGCATTATAAGGCACCTTATGTTCCTAATTTTTATAAATGATTTAGCAGACAATCTCTCAGACTGTTCGCGGATGATGCTGTCACAGGTTAGTAAAGTCACCGGAAGTTCAAAAGCAACTGCAAAATGTTTTAGATTTCAGCATGATGCAAAAATTGGCAATTGATCTTTAATAATGAGAGAGAGATCATCCATATGACCACTAAAAGAAATCCGTTGAACTTCAGTTACACGATAAATCACTAATCTACAAGCCGTCAATTCAACTAAGTACCCAAGAACAACAATTTCATTGGAATGAACACAGAAAACATTGTAGGGAAGGCGAACCAAAGGCAACGTTTCATTGGCAGAACACTTAAGATGCCATAGTTCTACCAAAGAAACTGCTAACACTACACCTGTGCATTTCGGAGTATTGCTGAGCACTGTGGGATCCCACGAAGTAGTACTGAAGGAGAATAAGAGAATGTTCAGAGAAGGGCAGCTCTTCGCAATAATAACTGCGTGTGCCTCATTGACTGGTGCAAGTCTTTCAATTGGACGCCACTTCGGCGACTTGCGTGTCCCAGCTCTTTCCGTAATTTCGCGATCTAGGGGAAGAGTCACAGAAATTATGCGCGAGTTGGGCTGAAAATCATGAGAATGCGTTATTCGTTGCGGCGAGATGAATTTGCGAAATTTCTTTTACCAACTTTCTTTTCTTAATGCGAACATATATTGTTACGACCCACCTCCATAGGAAGAATTGATCATGAAAATAAAATAGAGCTTGTAGTGTAACAAGTGACACTATATTCCTTCCTACCGACTCAAGACGACCAAATTAATTAATTTAAGGAATTTAGCATGGCAATGGACGAGATTCTGACTAGGGTATGTGCAGGTCTACCAACATGAGATGCAGGAGGCTGCATAGAGGACGCAGCATGGAGTCCTTAAGTAATTAAGTATTCCATGGTGCAACGTGAAAAACCAGATGAGTGTAGTGTTGAAGGTTGTCATTGTTGTGATGTCTGAGATGTTATATAGTCGGAATCATCTAAGACTAGAACAGATCATGAAATGAATATTATATGTAAATGTATATAGTGTTAATGTTGTTCTGTAAGTCACAGTACAATAAAGCAGTCTTATTTGTTTCCGACATACAACTTTGAGTATCAGAAGTATTTATGTATTGAAAGGATAATTTCTTCCTCTCACGCTCTGATCAACTTTGGATACGATTGTCAGATGCCCACTACCTCAAGAGACTTCATGGTTGAGGAACAGACTAGCTGGGCCTCGTAAGCCAAGGAGTAAATTAAAATAGACTAATAAACCCTCTCAACATTATCTAAAACCATTACAAACATTTTCTTTTGGTGTCTTGCAATGAACAGACAAGGATGACACGGTTACACCGTAAGGTGAGATCGAAAACGGATTTAGGTGTTACTTTTTTCCGCGAGCTATTAAAGAATAAACTGTAGAGAAAACAAAAGCGGTTCGATGAATCCTCTGCCACGCACTTCAGTGGAACTTGCGAAGTATTTATGTAGATTTAGATTTATAAAAGGTAAAGCAGTCAATTCACAGATTGGCTTGAACGCCACAGTGCTTTACTAGGCATGGTCCTCTTTGGAGGTGGTATGCCGTTGCCTTCCTCCGACCTTCGAACTGACTTACCCAGCCAGTTATAGGGGGATCTACAGTTTGACGTGGGTTCCGAATCACGGAGGTACTCGATATTTTTTACATGAACAACATTGCCAGAGGTGAAAAGTGGAAAGTGACAAAATTACTAGGAACTGACGGGGATCGAACACGCGACATTTGGATTCATAGTCTGGCACTACCACTATGCTTCCCATTAATAACCAATGCAATATAGCCAGCCTATAAAACAGGAAAGACAGTAAAAATGGACTTTCGGTCATAGATATCACAGTCCATCACGACAGACAAATAACAGCGTACGGCTCACGTTAGCGCAGATAAAATGGTGAATGACGAGCGAGGTCAGCCAATAGAGTATTTGAAGTGCTAAGTTCAACGTACTCAGCGCCGACGAACGCTGACCGTTGCGATCCAGGAAGCGTGAGGCGTGGCTGACAATGAGGCTGGGAACCGGCTGACGGTCTCTCGTTTCACGAGCTGATATTAGGAAAAGCAAGGCGCAGCGCCGAGGCAGGGAAATACGACACAATGGCGGCGGCGCGGCTGGCCGAGCAGCGAAAGGGCTACAAGTGACAGGGCACTTCATGAAGCAACTGAAGGCTGCACTTACTGGACTCCGATAGGTAGTGGGCTGAACGTCAAAAATTATTCATGGTCTGGGGTTCTGCACCAGTTTTTATGTATACGTAGCACGAAGAACAGAATGGCAAAGAATTCCAGAAGATCACGAATTATCTTTAACGCGTCACATTAAAAATCTTTCGTTTGGATGCTAGGCGACAATGTTTCCAGGTTGTAGATGGTGTTGCAGCCAGGTAAAGGCGCCTGGGAATGGCCGCTGTCAACGCCAAATCCCACACGGTAATTCAGTCCATATGTAGAACCGGGGGACTACAAGGTTGTCATAAAACATAACGAACACTGCTAAAAAGAAAGCTGACTTTCCTTGCATTGTGGTGTGTAGTATCTAAAGATAGAGCCATTGTAAATGTGTATTCAGGAGGATTCTGTAATGATTACATCTGCGAAGAATAGAAGAAATACGCATGTATGTATGTAATGGACTCCTAGAGAGCACGAGCAATAATGGGGAATACTTCAAATTAGCCCAGAAGGTGACAAATTTGATAGCGATCGGATGAAGATATTTATTGATTTTAAGAATATAACATGAAATATGGAAGAATAATTACTCTTTGGACAAGCTATTTATTAGGAGTTTTCAATTTTTACCACTTTTCAAAAATTTATTGCTTTTTATATTTTACATATCATTCAACAAAGTTAATACCATTCTTATACAATCCTCTGCGTGATTAAATCATTTTTTCATACTAGTATCACTTAACTAAAGCTTTCGCCTGGCACTTTGACAGTAGCGCCCCTATCTGAGAGAGCCAACCGTAGCGGTACTATCCGTTTTCAGGCACTGCAGGCACAATTGTGCAGTTCTGGTTTTGCTGGCTTTATTTCTTTGTGATTCACGCTAGGAAGTTCGGGCCTGCATCGCACAATCGAACGCAACGTGTCTTAGTTCCATGTTTCTACACTACGTGGTACCAGCAGTCGGCAAACTTCCGGTACATTTACAATGGCGGCAAGAAACACTTGTTGATACCATTGTTTTGACGTGTGAAGGTATCATACCATTTTATATGATCCTGTGATTTCTTTCAAAGGCACATTACTGTAAGATGGTACACACCATAATTTGTATGGAAGGCCCAAAAATTGTATGGAAGGCCCAAAAATTGTATGGAAGGCCCAAAAATTGTATGGAAGGCCCAAAAATTGTATGGAAGGCCCAAAAATTGTATGGAAGGCCCAAAAATTGTATGGAAGGCCCAAAAATTGTATGGAAGGCCCAAAAATTGTATGGAAGGCCCAAAAATTGTATGGAAGGCCCAAAAATTGTATGGAAGGCCCAAAAATTGTATGGAAGGCCCAAAAATTGTATGGAAGGCCCAAAAATTGTATGGAAGGCCCAAAAATTGTATGGAAGGCCCAAAAATTGTATGGAAGGCCCAAAAATTGTATGGAAGGCCCAAAAATTGTATGGAAGGCCCAAAAATTGTATGGAAGGCCCAAAAATTGTATGGAAGGCCCAAAAATTGTATGGAAGGCCCAAAAATTGTATGGAAGGCCCAAAAATTGTATGGAAGGCCCAAAAATTGTATGGAAGGCCCAAAAATTGTATGGAAGGCCCAAAAATTTTTGAAATGTTTTTACCTGTACTGAATTACCGTATGTATTTAGTATCCAACACCCCTCTCTATATTATCACGCCACCAACCTTGGGTCTGAAAGCACTATGAACGTGCAGTGTAACGAAGTCACGGAAGCACCGCTAGCGTTCCCAGTGCAGGCATTACACTAACAGAAGATTGTATCATGCCAAACGGAAAACTTGTTATCTTTAATGTTATGTTTATATATCCCAGTTACAAAACTTGTATTTTTCAATATAAAACGACGGGCAACATTGTAGCCACACCAACGTCACCATACCGGCTTCTATTGGCCGCCGGCCGCGGTGGCCGAGCAGTCTGCGGCGCACCAGTCACGTTCTGCACGGCCACTACAGTCGGGGGTCGAATCCCCCTCGGGCATGGATATTTGTGCCGTCCTTAGTCTTAGTTAGTTCATAAGTAGTTTGTAAGCTTAGGGACTGATGGCCCCCGTACTTAAGTCCCATAAGCTCTACAAACATTTGATTTCTATTGGCCGGTAATGTTTGCGGCGACAAATTTCCAGGCCAGAGGTTTTGGCAGAAGGCTACATTATTTCACACAAAATGAATGAATGCCGGGTTACAAAAGCGAATGCGGTTATCCTACTTTTACACAGGTAATGTCATTCGAAATAAAAACGAACTAGCTTTCTCGACGTTTCTGTTTTATACATACTGCTTCCAACGTCAGGCAACCTCAGAACGTAGACGCATTGCGGTAATAAATAAAACCGTTTTATCATTAGACCACTTTTCCATTGCTGACAAAATGACAGACGAACAGTAAAATCTACCTTCAAAACAAACACTAATTACGCAAACTTTCGTATTGAAGAAAAGAAAAACGATACGGTTTTCGCTCCGACACGTGACTGCAGGGCTGTCTGCAAGAGAAGCGCGTAAGAGGTGATAGCGAGAGGGAAGCATATGCAGAAAAGGGTAGAGGTAGGTGTCGCCCTGTAATCCAAAATGTTCTCCACCCTTCATGGCCAACACAGCAATTAGACTTGCGCATAACAGTTCGCGATCGGGAGCGCTCACTTTATTTCGCGACTGCCGCAAACTAGTTCGTTCTTTTAGTTCGTCTGCTCCCAGTGACGGCTGAGCGGCGTAGTCTGCGCATGTAGATGGAGGAAGAAGTTCCCCACGTTGCTGCTTCATGCGCTTGCTGCGTGAGCAGGCAGACGCTCACCTCGAAATGGCTCATCAGCACAAGGCAGACACGTTATTTTTAATTCTTCTGCGCGCTCTCTCGCTATTGCCCGTCTATCTGAAAAGAATGCAACGAACTAAGAAGCGAGATACGTTTGGCATAATAGTTCGCGACCGATCACGCATACTATAGTTCACAGCTCGACCGCGAAGTAGGACGCTCTTTAGTTCGTCCGCTTTTTTTGCTTTTGCTACCGCTACTAAAAGAGCTCTTGTTATGACAGCTTTTTTATATAATTATGTATAATGTATATATAAATGCATACAATGTTAAGTTTTCTCTTTTTTACACTATGGAATGACGGTTATATTTAGACACTGCTGAATACCTTAGAAAATTTGTGGCAGTGAACTATGAAACTACAGCTGAGCTGCATCTCTGCTCGAAATGACGGTAACTGGAAGAAGGGAATCACGCGATTCTGCGCGATATCGCGTCCTCTCGCTGTTCCCCGCAGTTTTCGGAAAAGGAGCGGACGAACTAAGAGGCGGGGGATCTGCGAATTAGTTCCCGTAGTTCGCCTGTGGGAGCGCTCTTCCGAACTAGTTCGTTCACTAACTACAAGACTAACGGCAATACCTCGGTAACTACCTGCAACATCAGCATTATTGACAATCCATAACTAAACAGTGGTAACATTGCAACAATGTTGACGCCAACACTTTCGGCCAAATATTTCGGTAAAATGTTGCCTCTGTAAACGTATCTTTACTAAAACCGCGCACTCCTATGAGAAACATTCACATGAACGGTTAGTTACAATATATAGCTTCTCCTGAGAGTATTATGCTATTTCCCCAGATTTTTACGCGCTCATTCAGTGCCACGTGCCGTAACGAATTATGCCCCTAAACCATCCTCGTGAATCACACCATCGAGAAAATTTATTAAAATCCGATCAGTAGTTTGAGGACGGACAGACATTCTGGAGGACTGTTTTGTAATATGTACAGACATGTGGGAATGTGACAGGGCGGGACTCAAAGCTATTCAATACGAGCGCTAAAATTGCGGTGTTGATAATGTTGAAAACTAGGCGTTAAATTTGCATTCTATACTGTGCGCTAGAAATGCCGCGTTTTAACGCTATGTTACCGTTGACTATACTGTACACCGCGTATTTGGAACGTTGCCGTTGATTTTACTACATCAGTTAAAAATCGACCCTATTCACTGTTACGCTGCGCCGGTCTACATATGTATTACAAATGTATGAAGAGTAATAAGAGAAAGCGAGACGTTGGGGTACACACCCGGTGCTTGCAAGTAGACTATCAACAGGACTGTTTAACGTTTCAGCAACATCGAATGTACGTAGAGAAATTCTTTCATTATTATCGGATGTCGGTTGTTTCTTTTCACGAACTGCTTAATGCCACATGCAGTGGCGGCGCTAGGCGTCGGCGACGTCGGCCACCGCCGACGGCCTCGCGCCTGTGGGGGCCTCGCAAAACAGCGTTAATTTTCAGCTTTTTTGTTTCTTTTTTTAATATTTGTTGTTTAAAGGCGCTTTCCAGCTGCTAGGTTATGTAGCGACGACCTACATCTAGCTTACACTAGCTTAACCAAAGAACGAACATCCGTACCGGAGGGTGGGATTGAACCCCGACGAGAGGGACCTCGCTCACCGTGGTATGACGCCTTAGTGCGCTCTGGCATTCCCGGCCGGCAGCTATTTAGTTGTCCGTATTTATTTCCGTATGAGTGCAGCAGTGATGCAATTTTTAGTTAAATACTTGCAAAATCAACTTCTTCAATACATTTTAGAAAACTATTTGGAACAAGTATACCCAAATGTTTATATAACAATCAGAATCATGGTCATTTCGAGTCAGTACAGCTTCGGCGAGGAGAAGCTTCACAAAGTTAAAACTGATTAAGACTGACTTTAAAAACACAATGAGCCAAGAAAGACTATCTGCGTTGTCAGTACTGTCAACTGAAGCCGAAATAGCGGCTAGTATTAATTAAAATGTGATCTTAAAAAAAATTCAGTGAGGCTAAAAGCTGAAAAGTTTCTCTAATTTGTGTTTGTTTATTGTAATTTTTGATAATACTCTATTATACTAATAGAATTTTAGTGTAATGATTATTGATGTATAATTCAGCTCATTTAATATTTTCTTCATTAACGAAAAAATGAAAGGGGCCTCGCAAAGACGAGTTCGCCGACGCCCAGTTTTAGTCTAGCGCCGCCACTGGCCACATGTTCCACATCTACGAGGATCTCATCAACATGAATCTATGGAAAAACTAACCTAAAAATATAAGGAACGACACAGTAATGAAATGTAAAGAACCTGCAGAGAGATTCGTCATTACATTGACGTAAGTGAATTTACTCTTTACTAAATATTTTATCTCCGTTACAGTTGTTACAGTACAGTAGTTTCCTTGTCCTGAGTTGGAAACAAGTTCCAGAACCACTTACGTGTGGAATCAAGAAGTCCCAAAGTCACCAAAAATAGACGGAAAGCAGAAATACAATACATTGCTTCTTGAAAGGCAGTTTTCACACATTCTTACCACTAAACTTAAGTTTAGACCAGATGTGGCTCCAATTCAAAGAAGTGGTATCGACAGCAATTGACAGTTTTATACCAAATTAATAAAAGGTGATGATCCTCTTCGTACATAAATCAGGACACTGTTGGAAAAACAACGAAAAAGAAATGCTAAATTTAAACGAACACAAAATCCCAAAGATTGGCGATCCTACACAGAAGCTCTAAATATGACGAGGACTTTAATGCGAGATACCCACAATACTTTTCACGACGAAACACTCGAAATTTGAAAATCTAATAGATTTAGGTCATATGTTATACTAGGGGCAAAATATACCCTCACTACGTGATAGTAATGGCGATACTACCGATAATAGAGCTACTAAAGCAGAGTTACTAAACATAGCTTTTAGAAACACATTCACCAAAGATGAAACCAATATTCCAGACTTCGAATTACAGAGGCCACAACGAGTAACGTTGAAGTAGATATCCTCGGAGTAGTGAAGCAATTTAAATCTCTTAACAAGAACAAGTCGTCTGATGCGGACCGTATACCTCTTACATTATGCTGAACGATAGCTCCTTAACAGCCATATACAACAGCTCTCTCAAAGAAGGATCTGTACCAAAAGACTGGAAATTTGCACTGCTCACTCCTATATTCAACAAAGGTAGGAGTAACCCACTAAACTATAGGCCTATTTCATTGACGTCAATTGGCAGCAGGGTTTGACTTCCCTATGCCACTATGTCTAGAGTGCGTATGAGATTTCGTACACACCATTATGTAAATTCTGTACAGGGAGAGAAGTGTAATCCAACTGTAACTTCGCACGCATGCCTGAAGGACGTTTGTGTTGGTTATATCGCTAAATACGACGTGCAGTGACTGGTCAAGTCAAAGCAAAGCATGCCGCATTTGAAATATACGCGCTGGAATTACATAACGGAAGGTAGTACGACCCGTAGGTGGTAAATGTCTGTCATACGGAAGTTGGGGTGGTCCTGAAGGAATGGGCGGATATAACTATGAATGAGACCGCTTTCCAAAAGCGGAAATCCCGCGTTCGAATCCGGATCGGCTTATATTTTGATACGGCATTAACATATTGCACATCTGATGCTCGTTCATATTCGCTATTGCTTATCAGTTCACTAGGCGAGCAGGAATCATACTAACTACTAATAGATAACTTTATGACAGTGAAAAAATTTGCTGACGTGCACTGTGTGTTAGCACTCACGATTATACTTTCGAGGTATTCTTGACCATTTTAGCTAAATATTTAACACTGACGATGTGGCCGGCCTTTGTGTACAACATGTACAACGCTATTGGCAACCATAAATCGGTATGTAACGAACCCAACAGACAGTTTTTAAACCTTTTTTGTGTGGTTTTAGGGCGCACAACTGCTACGGTCATTAGCGCCCAGACAAGAACAGAGATTCGCTAGATTTAAAACAAATGGTAACTGCCAGTTAGAACATCAAGAAGAGGCTAAAAACGAAAGATAAAAAACAAAAGGGTTAAATATCCTTGGATAAGTTGGCCAAGTTGATAAAACGCAAAACTCGAGCAGCTGCTCGTGTGTCATCAGCTAAAATTTCCTCCAGAGTAGACGGCAAGTGAAGGGCTACACGGAGATGATTAAAATTAACAAAAGTCAGTAAAACATGTTGCACTGTCAGCAGTTCACCGCAGGAGCACAGCGGTGCAGGGTCGGCAGAGAGCAAGTGACGGTGGCTGAAACGGCAGTGACCGATCCGCAACCGGGCCAGGATGACCTCCTCCCGCCGAGAGGGGCGTGAGGAGGTCCTCCAAGCGGTCGGGATCGGTTTTACAGTTCTCAATTTATTGTTGTACATTGAAAACCACGCACTGTGCCATTGCGACACTATACTCCGGCGAAGAGCCCGTTTAACATCGTCCGATGTGACGCAAAAGATAGCCATGCGAGGCAAAATAGCTGCGGCCTTGGCTGCTATGTCGGCGGTCTCATTCCCGGGCACTCCCACGTGGCCAGGGACCCACAGGAAAGAAACGTGACAGCTATCATCAGCTAGCAACTGGAGGGAGCGTTGGATCCGATACACGAGAGGATGGTTCGAGAAAGGGTCCTTAAGACTCTGCAGGGCACTAAGGGAGTCCGAACATATGGCATAGAAAGGTTGGCGGTGGCGGCAGGTGTATAAAACGGCCTGGTGGAGGGCAAAAAGCTCAGCCGTGAAGTTCGAGCACCGGTCAGGGAGCTTGTATTGGAACCGGTTGTCCCCGACGACGAAGGCAGATCCGATACCGGCAGTGCTCTTGGAACCATCAGTGTAAATAAATATGGCATTATCGAACCACAAACGGAGTTCGACAAGCCTCGAGCGGTATACCAAATCCGGAGTGCTCTCCTTGGGGAGCGAACTAAGTTCGAGGTGAGTGTGAACCTGGGCCTGATGCCACGGTGGCAATGGGCTTTCGCTCAACCGAAAGGTGGAAGGAAGGGTGAAATCGAGCCGCTGTAGTAGGCGGCGAAACCGAACTCCAGGTGGAAGCAAGGCAATCGCAGACAACTGATATTGGCGATCGAGTGAGTCGTCAAAAAATAATCGGTAAGATGGATGGTTGGGCATCGACCGCAGGCGGCATGCGTACCGACACAAGAGTATGTCACGCCGAGTGGTCAAGGGTAATACAGCAGCCTCGGCATACTTTCAACAGGGCTAGTATAAAATGCACCGGTCGCCAGACGTAATCCCCGATGGTGAATAGAGTTGAGACGGCGGAGAATCGACGGCCGTGCAGAAGAGTATACAAGGCTTCCGTAGTCGAGCTTCGACTGAACAATAGCCTGGTAAAGGTGAAGCAGGACGGAACGATCCGCTCCCCACGATGTGCCATTGAGGACACGAAGAACATTAAGGGATCGGACACAACGGGCAGCCAGGTAGGACACGTGTGTGGACCAGCAAAGTTTACGATCCAACATGAGTCCCAAGAATTTCGTTGTCTCCACGGAAGTGAGAGCAACAGGGCCAAGACGTAGAGAAGGTGGAAGAAATTCCTTTTACCTCCCGAAGTTTATACACACCGTTTTCCCAGTGGAGAATCGGAAGCCGTTTGCGATGCTCCAGGAATATAGACGGTCAAGACAGCGTTGAAGACAACGCTCCAAGAGACGTCCGAGGGCACTGAAATAAATTGCGAAATCTCCAAAAGGATTCCGGAAACGTCGGCTGAAAGGCAATCTACGATGGGATTGATTGCAATGGCAAAGAGAGCCACACTCAAGACGGAGCCCTGCAGTACCCCATTTTCCTGGCGAAAGGTATCGGACAAAGTAGATTTTTTTTGTGGTTTTAGGGCGCACAACTATGGTCATTAGCGCCCAGCCAAGAACATAGATTCGCTATGATCTCACAGAAAAAAGGTGACTGTCAGAAGATCAACAAGAGGCTAAAAACGAAAGATAAAAGACAATAAAAAGGGTTAAATATCCTTGGATAGGTTGGCCAAGTTGATAAAACGCAAAACTCGAGCAGCTGCTCGTGTGTCATCAGCTAAAATTTCCTCCAGAGTAGACGGAAAGTGAAGGGCTACACGGATATGATTAAAATTAACACAAGTCAGTAAAACATGTCGCACTGTCAGCAGTTCACCGCAGGAGCATAGCGGTGCAGGTTCGGCGGATAGCAAGTGACGGTGGCTGAAACGGCAGTGACCGATCCGCAACCGGGCCAGGATGACCTCCTCCCGCCGAGAGGGGCGTGAGGAGGTCCTCCAAGCGGTCGGGATCGGTTTGACAGTTCGCAATTTATTATTGGACATCGAAAACCACGCACTGTGCCATTGCGACACGATACTCCGGCGAAGAGCCCGTTGAACATCGTCCGATGGGACGCAAAAGATAGCCATGCGAGGCAAAAGAGCTGCAGCCTTGGCTGCTATGTCGGCGGCCTCATTCCCGGGCACACCCACATGGAAAGAAACGTGACAGGAACGAAACGTGACAGCTGTCATCTGCCAGCAACTGGAGGGAGCGTTGGATCCGATACACGAGAGGATGGTTCGAGAAAGGGTCCTTAAGACTCTGCAGGGCACTAAGGGAGTCAGAACATATGGCATAGAAAGGTTGGCGGTGGCGGCAGGTATACAAAACGGCCTGGTGGAGGGCGAAAAGCTCAGCCGTGAAGTTCGAGCACCGGTCAGGGAGCTTGTATTGGAAACGGTTTTCCCCGACAACGAAGGCAGATTAGAAAGTTATTCATAATGAAGGTCGACAAGGTAACGAGGTGATCAGCAGCAGAGCGGTGTCGACGAAAACCGTATTGGACATTTGTTAGGAGGCGGCGAGATTCGAGGAGCCAGACCAACCGAGCGTTAACCATGCGTTCCATCACCTTACAGACGCAGCTCGTCAGATAAATGGGGCGATAACTGGAAGGAAGATGTTTGTCCTTTCCTGGTTTGGGGATGGGGACAATAATGGCTTCACGCCAACTTGTGTGAACATGACCTTCAGTCCATATGCGATTGTAGGTCCTAAGATGGAAACACTTGCCCGCAGGAAAGAGGTTCTTCAGCAGCATCTCAATATGGATGGAATCGGAACCGGGAGCAGAAAATCGGGACAGGGCGAGAGCACAGTCTAGCTCCTGCATGGTGAAGGAGACGTTATAATTTTCACGATTAAAAGAGCGGAAAGAAGGCGGCCGTGCCTCCTCTACCTGTTTGCGAGGGAGAAAGGCAGGGTGGTAACGGGCAGAGCTCGAAACCTCCGCAAAGAAACGGCCCAATGCGTTGGAAACATCAGCGGGGTCCACGAGAACTGCGTTCTCCACGGTCAGACCAGGAATCGGGGAGTGGACCTTGATGCCGGATAAACGGCGTGGGCCACCCCAAACAACCGTGGAGGGAGTAAAACGGTTAAAAGAACTAGTAAAAGCAGTCCAGCAAGCTTTCTTGCTGTCGTTTATGATACGACGGCACTGCGCTCTCATACGTTTATAATTGATGCAATTCTCCAAAGTTGGGTGGCGGCGGAAGGTGCGTAAAGCACGGCGCCGGGCTTTAAGCGCGTCGCGGCAAGCTGCAGTCCACCAAGGGACCTGGACACAACGTGGAGAAGAGGATGTACGAGGTATGGAACGTTCAGCAGCGGTGTGAATAACCTCTGTGAGGTAGTCGACCTGACTGTCAGTCGGAAAAATTCTGATCGTGAAAAACAGCCACGGAAGAATAAAGCCTCCAGTTGGCTTTGGAAATGTTCCAACTGGTGGGACGAGGAGATGGGGAATGATGCAGGAAGTGGATGATACAAGGGAAATGGTCACTTGAGTACTGGTCAGAAAGTGCATACCACTCAAACCGACCGGCAAGCTGAGGAGTGCATATTGCGAGGTCTGTATGGGAGTAAGTGTGTGTTGTGTCAGAAAGGAAGGTCGGTGCACCGGTGTTGAGGCAGACAAGATCGAGGTGTTGGAGAAGGTCCACCAAAAGGGAGCCTCTCGGACAAGGTGCCGGAGAGCCCCATAGGGGTTGGTGGGCATTAAAGTCGCCTACCAACACGAAAGGTGAAGGGAGCTGGTCAAAAAGGTGTAGCACATCTGCCCTAGTAAGGGCAGATGACGATGGCGAATATATATTACAGAGGGAAAAGGTAAATATGGATAAAGTGATGCGGACGGCAACTGCCTGTAGGTGAGTGTGAAGGAAATGGTATGGAAATAGACATCGTCTCGAAGGAGCATCAGAACCCCTCCATGGGCTGGGACACCTTCCACGGGTGGCAGGTCGAACCGCAGAGGTGTAGTGTGGAAAGTGTGCACGATCACGTGGACGCAACTTAGTTTCCTGGAGGCATACTAGAAGCGGGCAGTGCAATCGAAGGAGTAGTTTTAACTCCTCCCGATTGGAACGAATGCCGCGAATATTCCATTGAAGGAGCGCCATGATAAAAATGAGAGAAGAGATAAGGATAAAAACCAACTAGCAAGCGGGGTCACCTCGACGGCCGCTGAGGACCGGATTTCGAGGGAGCACTGCTATCGCTGTCCAGGGGCAAAGGGTCGTGGTCCATAGGTTCGACCGACGCGCCTGCCACCTCCGTGAGTTGATCAGGAGGGGCAGTTTCCACCGCCGGTAAAGAGCCGGGTGCCCGGCAGACGGAGCGACCCGGTGAAACAGAAGACGGCCGAGGCCGGCAACTGTTGGACGGCGTGACGGATGGGTCACGCCTCGGCGGGGAAGGAGAGGAACTCTTTCTTGTCAGCTCATCTGGAAGAGTGACGGCGGGAAGAGGCAGTTGACGGTTGGGAAGCCTGAGAACGCAGAAAATCCTCACGGACGGGTTCCTTTTTCAAGGTCCGGGCATCTTGTTTAGGTGCCCGCGGTTTACGAGAGGTTGACGAAGACTGTACCTTAGAAGCAGCAGGAGGAAGCGGGGACGTGGAACGGGCAATCTTCGGTCTGGTTGATCGCACAACTGTGTCAGCGAAAGTGAAGTCACAAGTCTGGGTACTGGAATCCTTGGTAGGTCGAGTTGAGGTGAGTACCTTACTGTATGTACCCGCTGGGAGGACAGTGGGCTTTCGACTCGCCAACAACTTTCGAGCGGCAGATGTCGATACCTTCTCCGTAACCCGAATTTGTTGGATCACCTTCTCATCCTTGTATACAGGGCAGTCGCGAGAGGAAGCCGCATGGTCACCGTTGCAGTTTAGGCAGTGAGGGGCGTCCCTACCACAAGTGACACACTTTGCTGCATTTGGGCAATGTTCACGGGTATGGTTGTACCTGTGGCACTGAAAACAGCGCGTTGGGTTAGGTACATAAGGGCGGACGGAGATGACTTCATACCCTGCTTTGACCTTCGACGGGAGGTCAACACTGTCGAACGTCAAAAAAACAGTACGAGTCGGTGTCAGTTGGTTATCGACCTTTTTCATTACCCTATGGACGGCTGTCACACCCTGGTCGGACATATAGGATTGGATGTCTTCATCAGACAACCCGTCAAGGGATCTCGTGAAGACTACCCCCCGTGACGAGTTGAGTGTGCGATGTGCTTCCACCTTGACAGGAAACGTGTGTAACTGTGTAGTCCGGAGTAGTTTCTGAGCTTGGAAGGCACTTTCCACTTCCAGCAACAATGTGCCATTGCGCTAACGTGAACAGGTTTTAACAGGGCCAGCAATTGCATCTACACCTTTCTGTATAACGAAAGGATTGACAGAATTGAAAACCTTTCCGTCGGTGCGAGAGACAACAAGAAATTTAGGTACATTAGGCAGTCTTTTTTTGCTGAGGCGAGTCTAACTTACATTTTTGGGTCAACGTCACTACAGAAGAGAATGAAGTCATCGCGGAAGTGTCCCCCGTGATTACCGGCGTCTCCGATGGCGCGCTCCTTCCTAGTGGGGGCCCTCTCCGAGGGCTTACCCGCCTTAGGTGATTGTTCACACCTCAGGTCACACCTCCCGAGAACTGACGGAGGGACCAATCGGCACGTTCGGAAGGTACCAGCTCGGGTTATCACCCCTCCCTGGGCCTGGCCTTTACCAGGGGGTACGTACGTGCCCTACTTGTCTACCCGGGGCAGAGAATTACGCGTTACCCCGTCACCTGCTACGCATGATAATGCGTGGGTCGGCCTTCAGACACGCACAGGGAGGAAAGAAGAAGAATAGAGGAAGTGAAGAGAAAGAAGGAAAGAAGTGTCTCAAACGCCGAGGCGGAGACTAATGAGGAGGAGAAGAAGGCTAGGAGAGTACAAGGAGAGAAAGACAGAAACAAAGGGTAAGAAAGGAAGGAACCAAGGAATAAGAGAAACGACAACAAGAAAACACCTTAACTCGCGAAATACGCCCGTCTCCGGGCGAAGGCATAAACCGGGGGGGAAGAGGGAAGCGGCCTGGGACGGAAGAAAGGTCGCTTCGGCTCGGGGCCCCATGCGCGCCACACACGTACCCACAAAAGAGCTGTGGACCCCCTGGGGGGGTGCGGAACGTTCCGTTGCTCCCCGTCGGAGGTTAGAGTCCTCCCTATTTATGGTTGGCTGGGATTAAACAGCTAGGTCATCAGTCCCATGACCTCTGTATGGAGTGCAAGCCAGGGTGTGGTCGGCAAAGGCCGTGACGGGAGTAAAGTAGAGGAACTAAAAGGGGGTTAAAATCAAGTATAACATGACTAAAAGAACAGAAAAAGCGGGATTCTGAAAGTAACGTCGCGACAAATCGAGAATCCCCGTTAATTAACGACAAGCAGATACAGGAGAACAGTGTATGCACCTAAATGCGAAGCCGAAAAGTGTAAAAAGGTAAACAACGTTAATTAAAACCAAGTTAAAAGGAGAGGAATACATAGGATATGATGTTTTGGGCGCACAGCAGCATGGTTTTTAGCGCCCTGACAAAAGTAGACAACAGTAAATAAATAAGAACAGGCAATATAAGAATGTAAGTCTTGGCAACAACACGAACACATATTGCAAAGCAGCGATGAAAGGTGGCAGACTGAAGTATACAACCTTAAAAGTCCTTAAAAGAAAACGTCTGAGAATAGAGGTACGCTGATCGCTGATGTTAAAGGCATTAGCGAGCCCTTCTGTAACACTAAAACCTCCAGGCGAAGAGCTTAGGTCATAGTCGAGAACGTTCACAAAATTGTAAAGCGTTCGTCACACTCGCCTCGTCGTCAGCTAAAACAGTGGGTAGGGCACGACCAAGATTAGCCGCTGCCCTCTCAGCACTATATAAAATACACTATTAAAATGTTGTGTATAGTGATTTGCACACCACAAGCATCACAAATCTGATCATTTAGACGGAATAAAAAGCTGTGGCTCAAAGGGCTGTATCCAATGCGAAGGCGCGTCAGTGTCACTTCGAAATGCCTGAATAGCTGGCAGGAGGTTCCACACGGTCTAACAGTTGGTTTAACCAACCGCAGTTTATTACCTGTCACTGCCAGCCACATCTCCTCCCACAACTGAAGCGACCTCTGGAGCAGCACAGAGTAGACGTCCCGCAAAGGAATGACACACTGACATTTGGGGTCACTGCAGGCCGCCTTGGCAGCCACACCAGGCGCTTCATTTCCCCTAATCCCAACATGCCCAGGTACCCAAAGAAATGACACCTCTTTACCCCGCCGTTGGAGGAGGTACAGCTGGTCATAGATCAATTGTGTTATAGTTTCAGCCGGGTACATGACCTGCAGTGATGTTATAGCCGAGAGTAAAAACCGCTTCCGCACACAAATCCAAGGACTGACAGCTATCCGTGAGTCATTCGCCAAAACCGAGGGCAATGAATGCGGAATTCCGTATTTGGCGCGGAGCGCCAAGAGGAGCGGACATTCCACAACGATATGAGCCACCGATTGTAGGGCCCCACAACCACAATGTGGGAGAGGCTCATTACGCAAAAGAAATCCATGGGTCAGCCTGGGGTGACCGATGCAGAGACGGCGAAGGACGGATTCCTTTCGGGAAGGGCGTAAGAAAGAACTCCAAGCTGCAGTGGTCGACTTGATGGAGCGTAGTTTATTAGAGCAGTAGCCTGCCAGTTGGTGTTCCAGTCCTGTACGAGTAGCGATCTCATCTGCACCGCAAATCTGCGCCCGTGTTAACCCAGGGGAAGGGGCAGGGAGTTACAGCTACTCTAGCAAACTGCTCAGCCTGTTCACTCACTATTTAAATGACATTCTATACCATTACATGGATAGGTATGCACCATGACCACAATATGATTTATATAACACATGGAATGAGCAGCATTGGTCGTAATCTTTTCTTTATTAATAGCAAATAATCCAATCACAGAGTGACAGCCGTTATTGCAGATCTTCAAGCACTCATATGAAGTTGGTTACAGATGAAATTACTGTGCATATTAATATGTAAGATTTTGCATACATTTTTAAGGTCCTAATCTCCTCTTCCTACAATATTGCCTCTACGTTCACGAAGGAAATGAACGTTTAGGCAATATTGTAGGAAGGGAAGATGTAGATGAGGATGAAATAGACACTATACTGAGATGGATTTGACAGAGCACTGAAAGACCTAATTCGAAATAAGTCCCCTGGAGTAGATGACATTCCCTCAGAGCTTCTGAGGTCTCTGGGAGAACCAGCCATGACAAAACTGTTTCACCTGGTGGGTAAGATGTATGAGACTGGCGAAGTACCCTCAGACTAAGAAAAATCTTATAATCTCCATTTCCAAAGAAAGCAGGCGCAGACATGTGTGAACTACAGAACCATCAGTTTAATAAGTCACGGTTGCAAAATATTAACACGAATGATTTACTGAAGGATGGGAAAGCTGGTAGAAGCCGACCTCAGGGAAGATGAATTTGGGTTCAGACGAAATGTAGGAATAAGGGAGGCAATACTGACTTTACGGCTTATTCTAGAAGACAGATTAAGGAAGGGCAAACCTACATACCTAGCTTTTGTAGATTTGGAGAAGGCTTTTGACAATGTTGATTGGAATAAACTCAAGTTTTGAAGCATCCAGGAGTAAAATATAGGGAGCGTAAGGTTACTTACAACTTGTACAAAATCCAGGCAGCAGTTGTCAGAGTTGAAGGGCATGAAAGGGATGCAGTGGTTGGAAAGGGAGTAAGACAGGGTTGTAGCCTTTCCCCAATGTTTTTCAATTTGTACATTGAGCAAGCTATAAAGGAAAGCAAGGAGAAATTTGAAGAAGTAATTAAAGTTCAGGGTGAACAATTAAAAACATTGCGTTTTGCCGACGACATAGTAATTATGTCAGGGACATCAAAGGACGTGGAAGAACAGTTGAACTGAATGGACAGTGTGCTGAAAGGTGCATACAAGATGAACATTAACAAGAGCAAAACAAGGGTAATGGAGTGCAGCCTAAGAAAATCAGGTAATGCTGAAGGAAACTGATTAGGTAACGAAACAATAAAAGAGATGAGTTGTTACTTGGGCAGTAAAATAACAAATGATGGTCGCAGTACAGAGGATATAAAATGCAGAATGGCAATGGGTAGAAAGGCGTTTTTGAAAAAGAGAAATTTGTTAACATCGAATATTGATTTACGCCTAAGGAAGTCCTTTCTGAAGGCATTTGTATGGAGTGTTGCCTTGTATGGGAGTGAGACATGGACGATAAACAGTGCAGATAGGATTGAGGCTTTTGAAATATGGTGCTACAGAAGAATGCTGAAGATTAGGTGGGTGGATCGCGTAACTAATGAGAAGGTACTGAATAGAATTGGGGAGAAAAGAAATTTCTGGCATACCTTGACTAAAAAAAGGGATCGATTGGTAGGACATTCTTATACATCAAGGAATTGTAAATTTAGCGTAGAGGGAAGTGTGTGGGTTAAAAAACCCCAGAGGAAGACCAGGAGATGGATACAGTAAGCAGATTCAGACAGATGTAGGTTGCCGTTCTTATGTCGAGTTGAAGAGGCTTGCTCAGGATAGGGTATTGTGGAGAGCTGCATCAAACCAGTCACCGGACTGAAGACAACAACAACAACCGTGTCAGGTTCAAGTATAAACTTTTACACGTAATATTATAAACTTTTAGCTGACACGATTAGAACAGTAGAAATGTAGGCCTATGTCAAATCTTACAACGTAATACGCACAGTAATTTCATCCGTAACCAACTTCATATGAGTGCTTGAAGATCTGTACTACCGATGGTCTCTCAGTGATTGAAATCTATTTGCTATTAATAAAGCAAGTAATAGGACCAATGCTGCTCATTCTGAGTGTTACATTACATTTAAATGTGTTATGTAATAGAAGACTATCACGAAGGATTTAAAATTGAAATGTCAGTTTTAATACGCGTTTTCAGAGCTCTGTTCTCGATAGTGGTTTGCATGTCGCTATACTTTAAGTGTCATTTGATGGATAAAACCTTTCGGAAACTTATCAAATAAAAGGAGCATGGTGTCTGCGACAGGAAATGATTTCCTCAGTAGTTCAACATACCACTGCAATCCATACAACTGATTTTAAGCTGCTGCTGTGAATGCAGGTTTGTACCCTCTACAAATGTAGTATTGTGCAAGTGTTTCATAACCGTCTTACGCGTATAAAACATTTAGTCCGAAACAAAGTAATTGATAAATGTAAACGTATTTAAAAGAGGAAACCGTACAGCATATAGAGTCGTAGTGGATGCTGCCCTATGCAAATAGCTCAGCTCAAGACAAGTTATCAGAGCGAAAGTAACTAGCAATCGCTTTGGTTTTAGAGAACACTCTACAGAGCTTCCATATACTTTTAGGCAGTGTTAGGAGCCTGTTTAACTGCTGTCGTGAATTGCTTCTTAATTCTCCATATGCCACAACTAATAATTTACGGCTATTGCTTCCATTTCACTTAAGTTCAACCCTGACTCACTCCATTCTTGATCATTTCACTTTTTTACCTTTTGATTCTCACACTGTTGATACTGTAAAATCTATGACAGTCTTGTAAGATAAGTTCTATGGGCAGTATTGGCTGGCGTATTCCCACATTTCTTTGGAATTCAAACTGATTTTGTCAGACAGTTGCTACCAACTTTTCCAGTCTTCTGTAAATGATTCGTGTTAGTATTTTGATATCAAAATCTGATAGTTCTGCATGTGTTACCTTTTAAATTTCAATTCTTTAAGGGTGCAGCTATTTTACCTGTCTCGTCCATCTTGTACACCAGGTGGAATAGTTTTGTCAAAGGCGGCCCTCCCGAAAGCCTTCAGTAGCTCAGAAAATGTCTTATTCCAAATGCCTTGTTTCGGCTCTTTTAGAGCTCCATGAAACTGTCATTGCATATTTCCTGTTGCATCTACTTTTTCTACAATACTGCATTTCCCTGGTATTGCCCCCTTGTATTCCACCTTTCAGCTTTAACTTCTTTGCTAAGTACTGTTGTCTGGACTCTTTATATTCACAGATTTGCTTTTCTTCAGATGCCTCAAATTTTCCTAAGACGGAAGAACTCTCACCGGAGCGATCTCTACGTTAAACCGTTTAAGAGTATCGAAACGAGACTGTGCCTCCTGAAAATGAATAAATGTTCTTTTGAACGTATCGTTAATTTAACATTTTAGTTGGGTGCACCACGATATAGAATCAGAATTTTATTGTCTGATAACATACAAGTGAAATCATTGATTTAGTGTAAAGGAGACTAGTCAGTTTAAAATTGTTATAAAATCACAGTACATAATTATATGTTTTTATCCTGCTCAAATACTCAGATCATCATTTAAGAATTCAACTGAATAATAGCATTTTTGTACTAGAGTGCTGTATAATTTTCTTTTCATTGATTCAGTTTCAACCTTTCAAAAAAAAATTTTTTTTAATTACATATTTTCATTCCCATATATTGTGGAGTCTGGGCATATAGATTTAGTTTGTGTGTAGTGAGCATGAAACGTCCTTGCTGGAAGTTGTTATGAAGAAACAGTTCTGGATTATTATTTATGAAAATATTTCGAATAAGTACAATGAGGGAACACTCAGTATATTTAGATCTCTCAATGGCCGACAGGATTCTCTTGGCTTTGCACCACATGTTTGTAATTTTTTTTCTGTAGGGTTAATGTTGTTATAGTGTTAGCATTTCCACAAAATATGATGCCATATCTCACAACTGACTCAAAGTAGCTACGGTACACTATTTTTCTTGTGTCTAAACTAGTTACATTGGCTAGGATGGACATAGCAAATATAGTTGTTCTGGCTGGAAGCTGGGAAGCTCGTGCAGGTAGTCACGTTGAGAAGCGCAGGTAAAACCGAAGCTGATTCCGCGAAAGGCGAGCTTTCGCGGCGGCAGCCGGCGCTCCCGTGTCAGCTCGTAGCATGTCCGAAACACGAGGCTGGATGCTGCGCACGTGGCACAGGCTCCAGCCCGAAGCCCACGCGACCGACATTCTGCTCAAAACCGACTGCTTGTGGCGGGTTCGCGTCAAGTGCTTGCGTGTGGATCAGCCGCCAACCGGGTGGTGACTTAAATGGTCCAGTTCTAAAATTCTGCGCATGCTCAACACTTCGAAGGCACAGTGACAGGCAGATAACCTTGGGAGTTTTAGAGCAATAAAACTCTTGCTATAATGGGTGGATTTTGCACTTTGGTCTTCTTAATCTGTGACATAGCAAATGCTGCATGATTTTATATTTTTCGTAAAAATGTCCCCCAAAAGAGCGAGAAAGCAAAAACTAATTTAAGTTACAGAATAATATTACAACAAAACCTACGTTTACCGTAGATAAGAGGCAAAAACGTTAAAAATTTTTATTAAATTAAGAATCTCAGTTTTACCAAAGGTGAAAAAAAAATAGTCTTATTTAACACAGGACAAAGTAAAACTGTTTTTGTCTTCACACCAGAGTGATTCCATCAGCTCTCCACCCTACTCTATCCTAAACAAGCCTCTTCATCCCCTCTTAATTTTAATCCACATCTTTTTGAACCTGATTACTGTATTCGTCCTTTACTACCTCTACGACTTTTACCCCCACACACTTTCCTCCAACGCTGAACTTACAATTCCTTTGTGTCTAAAAGTGTACTACCAATCGATCCCTTCTTTCGGTTAAGGTATGCCAGAAATTTCCCTTCTTCCAATTCTGTTCAGTACCTCAGTTACGCGATCTACACACTATCTTCAGCATTCTTCTGTAGCACCACATTTCAAAAGATATCCTCATCCTGTATAAACCGTCAAAGTTCCACTCCCATACAAGGCAACACTACAGAAATGCCTTCAGGAAAGACTTCCTTAGGATTAATATAAGATGTTAGCAAATCTCTCTTTTTCGAAAACGTATCTTCCCCACTACAATTCTACATTTTATGTCCTCCAAATTGCGACCATTTTTCTGCCCAAGTAACAAAACTCAACTACCACCTTTATTGTTTCGTTAATTAATCCAATTCCATCACCGTCTGATTTTCTAAGACTGCATTTCGTTACCCTTTGGTTTGCTCTTTTTAATGTTTATCTTATACGCACTTTTCCGTACACTGTCCATTCCGTTAAATTGCTCTTCCAGGTCCTTTGCTGTCTCACAATTACAATAGCATCAGGAAACTTAATTTTAATTCCTTCTCCTAATTTCTTTGCTTTTCCGTCACAGTTTGCTTAATGTACTAATTAATCAACATTGGAGGAAGGCTACAACCCTGTCTCACTTCCAAACCACAGCGTCTATTATGCCCTTCGACCCTTACTACTACTGTCTGATTTCTGTAAAAATCAGAAATATTTTCCTTCCCTATATTTTACACCTGCTGACCTATTTTTTCTACATTTATAATTTTTTCTTATTCTCTCAATTTGCCTTTGACATCCATAAGTGGTTCCTTGTGATTCCTTATTCAATCTTTTTTAGAAACGACGGCCCCTGATGGTCTTACTTTCAGTAGTCATCCACCATGTACGACGTTTAACTACCGACGATTCACTTCATGAGAATCCGTACAAGAGTAATACGCCAGGGGAATACTTCAGTAACTTTTTTTCGATGGAAGGCAAATCAGTGCTGCTGAAATGTAACCTTGCAGCGTTACCAAATGCAAAACCACGAAACACAGGTTTCGCGATTTTTAGAAAATTTAATTTCTTCGCAGATCTAGATTTCGATAACTGTGGTCATTATCAATACTTTAAACAAAACGGTTAAAACACGTAAAACATTTCCATCTCAATATTGGAGGTTATGTTGAAATGTTTTACGTGTTTTAACCGTTTTGTTTTAAGTATTGAGAATGACCACACAGTGGTCGTAATCTAGTTCTGTGAGTAAGTATTTACGACTGATTGCTGAAAAATGTTCTGCACAGCAAAGAGACAGTTGAGCACAAGTGCCACCATGGAACCAAGCCTGATGGTTACGCCATATTTAGTAAAGCCGAAATTGAAACTGAAGTCCCTGAAAAAATTATATTCTTTCTTCAAGATGGGTTTATTTTAGAAGTACGCATTACGTTTACGTACTTTCATGCACGTTATTTGCATTGCCTTGTGTGAATGAGAAGATGTGAAATTCGCATCCATCATATGGCCTTATTCTACCGTTGAAATGTTTGAGGACTTCAGCCATTTACTGTCACTTAGTAAAGAAAATACGACCATATTGAATATCTAGTCTTTTGTGGATGGATGCAGCACTGCACTGCATAGCACACCAACACGTCAGCGTGTCTTTCTTACCGAAACGGAAACCCGATTGCTTGATCGGGGGTTTAAGAAATGAAGTGCGAGGTCTCAAGTCCGTTGGTCAGGAGAGAGTGGTGAGCGTCAAAAATATGACCGGTTCAGTGGTAAAAAAAGGGCATGTAAACTAATCTTGATGCCAGAGCTGAGAAATTCATGGTGATTGTTGTTGGGTGTTTAAAGGGGACTAAAATGCTAGGTTATTAGTCCCCTGTTCCCAGCTAAGAGTTCACATCCATAAAACTTAGCCGTTTATAATGTAGCACTCCCCACCCAGTATACGCTGGGTACAGAGTCTGTCGGTGGTAAAATAAAATGGAAGACAGAATGTAAAAAACCATATAGATAACGAAACTACAATATTACACCAGAAGAGCATGACTGGCTGATCTCTATCATAATACACGATGAGGCAATCACTCTGAACATACTCAAAACATCCAGTTTATAACTAGACAAACTAAATAGACAACGGATTAAAAGTTTTGTAGGGGTGGGGTCCAAGAAAACAGGCAGGTAAGCCCAACCATTGACCCAAACGATAAAAACCAGCTGCGCTAATGAAATCAAAAACACGGTCAGCAATCGAGGCATCGTCAGCTAAAATTGACGGAAGTGCAATTGACAGAAGTGCCTCAAACCAGCTAGAAGCGGACAGTCCGTTAGAACGTGGAACAACGCTAGCAAAGTACCACAGCACTCTGATGTGTCTTGTCGACGAAAGATGTGGCAGTGTGTTAACCACATATGGCCAATACGCAGTGGCAAAGAGCAACATATTCCCAACGAGAAACCCTCAGGGAGGACCACCTCAGGAGGGGAGCCAGAGCAGGCTGTTGCGTCTGGCTCCGGAGTGGGGACTGATGTCCCTGTCAGTTGGTGGTTTTTGCTCCCAAAGCAGGGAACAACTGAGGTGCCCCAACCACCAATGGGGCAGATTTTGACGGTTCGGCTTGAGGGCCCACTAGGACTGGCTGAACAGGCGGCAAACTTGGCTGCTGGAGTGAAGATGGCAGTACAGCTGCTGCATACGATGTTTTGATGGTGACAGGGTGGAGTTTGTCATACTTCCTTTTAGCTTCCGAATTAGACAACCGATCCAGTGTTTTATATTGCATGATTTTTCGTTCTTTTTGCTGTAGTGAGCAGGTAGGCGAGCAAGGTAGGTGTTGCTGTCCACAGTTGGCACAGATGGGAGGCAGTGTGCAAGGGACGTTATGGTGTCATACACTTCCACAGTCTCGACAGGTCGAGTTGGCATTACACCTGGAAGAGATGTGCCCAAACCTCTGGCACTTAAACAGCTCATAGGGGGAGGAACGTAGGGCCTTACGTGGCACCGGTAAATGATCACCTCGACCTTCTCAGACAATGAATCACCCTCAAGGCCAAGATAAAGGCACAGGCGGCGACCCTGTTGTCCTCCAAACCCCTGTAAACACGCCGAATAAAAAGGACTCCTCACCGCTCCAAGTTCTTGCGGAGTTCCTCACCTGACTGCAACAGAAGATTTCTATGGAATATAATTCCCTGGACCATGTAAAGGCTCTTTTGAGGGAGTGTTCATTACGGGACCACCACGCAGCTTATCACAGGATAGCAAAGCTCGTGACTGCGCTCGGAATGACATAACGAGTACTGATACCGATCGCATCTTTGATATGCGGTTAATTTCTCCGAACTTTTCTTCCAAGTTCTCCACGAAAATAGAGCTTCGTGTTAACGAAAGATTCTCCATCTGTTCTGGTACACACTAAATACCTTGGGGCATATTGCTGACCCTTATTTCTAGCCCTGCGTTCCTCCCACGGCGTGGCCAAGGAAGGGAACGATTGGGGGTCGTATCTCTCTGCATTATAATTTACCTTTCATCTCTTAGATGACGGTGGTTAAACGCCCACTAACGTTACTCAGATCTTTTCATGGCGGTCCCACGAGCAGCTAGGGATATAAAGGTCCGCCCAGGCAGAGCCCCACTTGCCTGGGTAAGCATTATACAAACTGAGGTTGCTCGTTAACGACTGTTCAACCTCAACAGCCATGCATCTCCTCGGCACCTAGCACACCTTGAGATTGTTTTTTTATAGAGGTTTGTACCATCCTCGCGACCCGGGCGATTAAGCCAATATCCCCGGGCTCTGAAAAGTACAACGTTCCACCGTCGCGCCGAACGATGGTGGCTGAAGCACGCAGAGCTTACGGTGTGGCGGACTTTTGGCGCTACACAGCCCAGAGCTCGGAATCCCGGGTTTGCCAAGCCTGTACTCAGTTACTGCTCAGTCCCAGAGGGAAATTCACGATGAAGTTTAAGTCTAGAGATTGGACTGGTATGACGGTCAGGCCAGACCAGCAGTCTCCCGTAGCTTATCTCTTGCAGGAGATAACTGCTGCCATGCTTCTTGAAAAAAAAGACAGTTTATTTCCGGCTCCAGTCCCATTTATATCCAGCTATAGACAACGGCAGTACCTACATTATTCAACTGAATCTTTATCAGTGAACTTAATTGTGTGTTTGTATAGTTTCAGACCAAGCACTGAGAAGATGCTGCTGAACTACAGTCTGAAGGTTTAAACGACAAATAACTTTTTTACAGGCTTCCTTTCCTTTATGACTCCCGTTTGGTTAAAATTGACAAGCTGCGGCGGAGCGCATTGAGGCTCTATGCTACAATGCACCAGGCCGTTCCCCGTCGGCGGTTCGAATCCCCCTTGGGCATGGATGTTTTTGTCGTCTTTAGTATACGTTAGTTCGTAAGTAGTAAGTTTAGCAACTGATGACCCCGCAGTTAAGCCCCTTAAGCCTTACAAACATTTGAAACATTTTGAAAAACGACGGGAAACTGCGACAGACAAGTTTATGTAGTTCAATTCAGTTGCTACATTAAGCAAGGTAAAACCTGAACATTTATATAAATAGTGTTGAACTGAATTTCAATTATATTGTTATCCACGAATACTGACGAATCAGGTGTAACTATGGCGTCCGGAAAGTCAGTTTATAGGGAATAAGAACCATCAGTTTGATTCATACAAAATTAGGTGCAATTGGTCAGACTTCAACAAAGAAATCTAGGTTAATGAAGATAATTGACCAAGTGAAGAGCACAAAAGGGAGGACAAGAAACGAAACTACACAGGCTAAGTGAGGCATTCAGGCACTGGAATATACAAACGTATACAACCTGCCTGGCAGTATAGGCCTATGTATTCCTGTTGTCACCCCCTCTGAAATGAATGGATACACTGAGTTGGGAAGGATGTCTCAAGATGATGTACCCCTAAGTAAGCTGGTTGACAACTGGTGCTTGCTATCCTGGATGCTAGATATCTTGGACGAAGTTATCAGAGTTAGTCTTTCTCAAGTTATGAAGAGCATTTAGGAATTTTGCAAACCATGGGACTGAACAGTTCATAGGGAACCATGCTGTGTTAGAGTATTCTTTTACTGAAAAATGGCAGCTCAATACCGTCACATGAACGGTAAAGACGCGAAGACGTAGCATGTTCCTAAAAGACTGTTGTACGTGTAAGTTCTTTCACTACCAGCCGTGAACTTTTAACACAGATGTGCTACTATTTCTTTTTTCTTCAGTGTATCAGTATGCGCATTTAGAAGACAGATTTGTATGGAACTGAAACGTGGACATTGGGAAAATCGAAACAGAAGAGAATCGAAGCGTATGAGATGTACTGCTACAGAGGAATGTAGAAAATGAGGTGCAGCTGTAACGAATGAGAGTTATCCGTAGAATGGGCGAAAAAATGAATATATGCAGAACAATGACAAGGTGTCAAAGGATGATGAAATGATGATGTGGTATCAGGGAATAACCTCCATTGCACTAAGTGTAACTTAAAGACGTAAAAACTAAGTGAAAAAAGTTTTGAGTGTAGGTAGTAAATAATTGAGGACGTAAGAAGCGCAACTCCGTGGTAGGTACAGGAGAGTCGTGTAAAATCAGTCCTAGACGGATGACAAAGTCGTTCTCTGGACAGGATTTCATCCTACACTGTGAAAGTGAAACGTAGTGTCGTTTAATTGAAATCAATTCACTAACATTTGTACTATTTCATTTGGGAGAGATTGATAAGCAATTATTTCATTGAACGCATTTCAGAAAAAGTTATTCTCACGAAGTTTACAAAAATAAAAAGGAAATTGAGTCTACATTGCTCTGGCATTGAAAATGTCAATTTTGTTTTGTTAGTTTATATTCTGTTCTCATGTATTCTACGTGCTGTGTTGTATTGCCTGGTTCGTAAATGAATGTCGTTAAGGAGTTAAAAATCACTAATAATTATGCTTTCTAGTTATTTGCAGGAAGCTGAATTTTTGGTATGTTGTTAGGACATATTAGAGTAGTATTAAACCAAGTTTGCAGCTTCGAAATCCTTTTGCGTAACTTTTAAGAGCCAAAAAACCTCGAAATTTTCGGACTTTTTTCTGGTTTTGACTTATAACTCGTGAAGGGTGGTTTTTTTTTTGACGAAAAGGCGCTCACGCCTCAATGTAGATAAAATATTCTAAAATTTAAGCCCAACCGCAGCTCTATAAGTCCAATAGTTCCCGAGATATTGGACTTCAAAAAATGACATTTCTCCAAAAAGTTCAAATTTTCGATTTTAGTCATCTTTCGGCTAGAATATTGGCTCTAATGGTCATCCACGAGGAATGTCATACAAAACTAAGTTATAGAGCAGTTATTTAACTTTTATCTAAGTACTGAACGAAGTCCATAGACCCAATAGATTTCTAGTTATCGTTAAAAAACGAAAACTTGGAAAAATCGGAGTAGCCAAATTGACCCAGACGAATTGCAGTCCTCTTATCCTGTGTACGTTAAAGAAAAAGGAAGAATTACTCATTGACGATGATTATTAACATATTGTATATAAATTGGTGTAATTATGTGTTAGTGCATACAAATATATTTGCGAAAGTAGGTATTGTAAAAAAAAAAAAAAAAAAAAAAAAAAAAAAAAAGCCTCTCCGTTTTTGGGTATTGGTCAGCCATTAAGGCATTGGGTCTTTCGTTCGTAGCGAGGCTTTTTTTGTGCGAAGGTATCAATACCCCTCCCGTCCCCCTTACTCAAAGTCGTGACTTAGCGGGTGTTCTGTCCTTCCTCCCAAACTTCTTGCATCTGAGGCCTTCCCTACTGCACCCAGTCTGCCCTTAGAAACACCCGTATTCGGATCCGTGAAGAACGTTTCAAACAAAAATCGTCTAAATCTTTATCTTGGTGGTGTTTTAAGTACTTTCTGTTTTACAATACGTCGCAGCTACCCCCGTCGCATGTTTGTTTCGTGGTAATCGGTAAGTGCTTGCAGAGGGAACAGTGACAGTGAAAAGACGCGGTATTTAGACGCTGATAAAAATGAGTCAGAAACGTGGGCTTGAAAGGAACATTAGGTTTTTTGTGCAGTTTAAATGAAGTGACCGTACATGAAGCATGCAGGAAGAGGTACACTGTGGAAAGTAATGTGTAAGCATTTGTCCAGCGAGAAGGAGATGTTTGATTTGCTCAACCATCGTCTTCGTGTGGGGAAAGGCTGAAAAGTGCGTCGGATTCAAGACGTCACATCATTGGATATTATTGTTTCCTTTGTGGTAAAAATTCTGCAAGGAATATTTCGAGAAGCAGATAAAATTGCCCAAATATCTACAGGATGAACTCCATCAAAGGGAAACACTGGAAGTGAAAGAATCGATTGTGGAAAAAGCTAGACAAGCTAGTGAATGGAGACAACACATTCTTCGGCGTCTTTCATGTATAAGTGAACTTGTTGCTGCTGAGGGTAAATACCACAAACATTGCTACGTAAAACTGCACTCCTTGTCGCGATCTACTGGTGCAGGAGGTAAACAAGGCCGTCCTGAACATCCCTTCCTTATCGAAGGTGTGGAGCGTATATATGCATACCCTGCAGAAACAAGACAGGAAAACTAATTTTCCATAAGTGACTTGTTTGCAGAGACCTTAACATGTGATTACAAACCAGCAGCTGCAAGTTTTCAAGCTCATCTAAAAAAGCGATATGGCGGAAAAATTATTTTTGCGCAGGTTGGTCCGTATCACAGCCCAGTCTTGATATTCACAAACATTGGACAAAGCATCCGTTATGAAAAGTGGTACAATCAAAGACTTAGCGATCCTGCTGAAGAGCGGCTTAGAGTTGTCAAAGCTGCAGCAGAGATTATCCTGCATGACATTCGTTCCCAAACATTTGACACTACTCAAAATCCCCCGTCAGATGCTTTTTTAAAAGACGCAGAGGCATCCTTCTCTTGAACAGTGAAAAAAGAAGTGCATAGGATTTGCTCATGGAATAATGGCTGCAACGAGGCCCAAATCTTTCCTATCCTCAATTCAAATAAGCTTTGGAACCTATTTGTATAGAAAATTTGAATCAAAGCACCTTGTTGAACTTTGCCACTGTATGAGAATTTCTTGTACATATACGGAGGCTATGCGTTTTGAAAGTTCCGCTATCCTCCGTGGAGAAGTGGCCCAACCAGTCGACAAAGGAGCTTTTATGCATTTTGTCATCGACAATGCAGATGTGAACGTTAACACAACTGATGGAGAAAATACGTTCCATGAAATGGGAGGTACAATGATCATGACCCCTCACTCATCCGTTCGCCCAGACATAAACCACGTTTGAAGTCTGTATGTGCCGAGTCTATCAGGTTCAAACACTGCCACACACATTTAACATTCTTCTATTAGAAAGAAATTTGGCTTGTCAGCCATTTCAATTAACTAAGTGAAAATCGCTGAAGTCATTTTTCCAAAATCCCTAGACCTGCTGTGGTTGTTTGGAAAAGCAACTCATGCCAGGTATGCCAGGATGGAATGGATTCATGGATCAAGTGACAGAAGATCTTCCTTACAAACGTTCAAAGATTGTATATCTCTCTTATCCATGCTCCCCCAACCGACTACGACACTGTTTTAACATCACTTTTAGAAGCCAGTTAAAGAACAAGCATTTACGGTCAGGAAACGTTTTGTGACCTACGATCAACCACTGTACTTTAAAACCCGATACATTGTGGAGAGCCACCAACATCCTCAGCTTGTCAACATAGGGGCGAGACAGAGGTTTTCACCACCTCGTGTTATTCATGGGGGGCCGTCGGTGCCATAATGGCAGGAAGTGACTCAAGGAACTTCTCTGTTCAATATTTGCGGAAAACAGTGTTGAAAAAATCCTTTTATATACGATGCGTTAATAATCATCGTCAATGAGTAATTCTTCCTTTTTCTTTAACATACACAGGATAAGAGGACTGCAATTCGTCTGGGTCAATTTATTGACTACACCGATTTTTCCAAGTTTTCGTTTTTTAACGATAACTAGAAATCTATTGGGCCTATAGACTTCGTTCAGTACTTAGATTAAAGTTAAATAACTGCTCTATAACTTAGTTTTGTATGACATTCCTCTTGGGATGATCATTAGAGCCAATATTCTAGCCTAGAGATGACTAAAATCGAAAATTTGAACTTTTTGGAGAAATAAGTCAATTTTTGAAGTCCAATATCTCGGGAACTATTGGCCTTACAGAGCTGCGGTTGGGCTTTAATTTTAGAATATTTTATCTACATTAATAGAGGTGTGAGCGCCTTTTCGTCAAAAAACACCCTTCACGAGCTATAAGCCAAAACCAGAAAAAAGTCCGAAAATTTCGAGGTTTTTTGGCTCTTAAAAGTTACGCAAAAGGATTTCGAAGATGCAAACTTGGTTTAATACTACTGTAATATGTCCTAACAACATACCAAAAATTCAGCTTCCTGCAATTTTTTTGGACCTAAGGCCATTTTTTTGGCTACGACGACTAGCCTACATTCCCTTAACGCAACTCTGAATGGTACAGCAGGGGCACGCGCAACTACAATTAACTGCTCTAGTTTTTAGTATTTTAATAGCCAGTCAGGTTGAATTTCTGAAGTTTCCATACTGGCTGTTTAATATTCTTGCTCTTTTCTGCTTGGTTGAAGTTGAGTATCGACCCTCTGTTGGCATTCACTTAATCGATTAATCACTTCCTCTTTCCTCTTGCGCGTTTTAATTAGGCACTGGACAAACAATACTCAATTGGGCTGGCGACCATTTTTATCCGTAAACACAAAAATTAGGAACAGAAAAATTGCTTGGGGGGGGGGGGCTCAAATTGAGAAATCAGGCCAAGGTACCCACCATTAAGCGAAATGATAAAAACCTCTTAGACGGATAAAACGTAAAACACAGACAACCATAGAGGCATCGTCACCAAGAAGGATGATCAGCAGGTAAATAGCCGCAAATGGGCTAAAAGAAGTCAGTCCAACAGGATGTGGACTACTGTCAAGAGAACTACCGTGAGCCTTGGACGGGTCCTCTCAACGGAGGACGCCGAGTGTTAACCAGATATGGCCATTACGTAGGTGGCGGAACAACTGAGCACCTAATGCGCATATCCAAAACAGCTGACGTCACACATCTGCACGCGAGTCCTCGTAAAGGGAATTTGGCAGCAGTCGGTAACGAGCCGAGGTGTGCATCGGACATACAAAAGTGCCACTATTTCCCTTGAAAATCTCCGCAGACTGGGACGATCGTTGGGTTTCAGTAATAAATCCATAAGACCACGGCGTAATAGCCCGGAAAATTTTAGTAATATCGACCTTACCGGCCGTGTAAGTTTACATTTTACCATTATGCATGCCTCAATAATCAGTAACTTTACCACATTTCTTATACGTCTATAAATATATTGGTTGCAAACATGTGCCCTTGACTACACTTAGGTTCTGTGAAAAGGAAATATCTATAGCGCCTTCCATGTGCAAATGCTTGCGCTGCAAGTTGTAGGTGATTCACCTCGTATGGAACAGTGAACTTTATGAGTTTAAAAAAATAAATTTAGATTTCTTGGACTTTTTGAGACTGAATAATACTCTGCGGAGAGTGACATTTAATGTCCTGTTCCTTGCTGCGTTCTGAAGTAAGTTTTGTTTGTCGATAAATTGCTTTGTGGAGCGATCGGCTTCGCTTTAGCGAGGAGAGTCGGCGTTGCGAGACGTGGCTGCTTCTGCCAGGGGTCAAGTGGAGGCAACGAGGGAACCGCCGACGGGCGAAGCAGCAAGCAGCCACCAGCACCTCCGCCACGCCCTCCGCCTAGGCCTGTGTCAGGCCGGACAGTGTCCAGTCGCCTTGCCGTGCTGTGTTTACACAGCTGTGCCGCATCACGCTTGCTGCATTTACGCAATCATGTCTTCTTACTTGATATATCAGGGATTCCTGCCATGTCTACGATATAACAATTTGTCCGCTCAGTTAACCACAACTAATACCGCTGGCAGCCTCGAGAAGAAAAAAAAACATTTCTAACCCTTTCAGCCCTGATTTTGTTTTCCATACAAAAAATTTGAAACCTAGTATTCTTTATAATGAACTAGCTGAAAACCCAGCGTTGCCCGGGTATTTATTTATTCCTGCCATTTTTCAGGTATATATTCATTTGTATAAGGTCAGAATGTTTGTAAAATTGAGAATACAATAAGTAAAGAAGTAACAGATTGAAACTTCGTGTGATGGGGCTTTTTTCCATGAACGTTACTGTTTATGTGTTCTTATCTCAGTCGCCCAGCGGACGTGGTCCAGAGCACACCTCTCCAGTAGCGTAGCAGTAATTTATCAGTTGTAAGTGTAACCGGCTTCTCTCTAGAAGCTACATATTTTTACTTTTCAGTGCGTTTTCCCTTGAGTGCATTAAATTTATTGTGTGCTCGCGTTTTTGTTTGATTCCTATTCGCGTTAAATATCTGGTTAGTGTATTATTCCGCCGTGTGAATCGCGTCGCGACAGTCGTCTGTCTTTATTTTCTGATTAGAAGCGACATATAGTATTTTGATTTTCGTCTACACTTTCTCGTCTCAATTTGTAAAGTTATACTGTGCTGTCGTGTGTATTGGATTCACATCCGCGTTCTAACGAACAGTTTAGTTTTCCTTTGAACGCATCGCGAGTGTAGTTTTTGCTTTTGTTGACATTGTAATCATGAATAGGGACTGTGACTGCTGTATGCGGATGCAGTCTGAGCTGGTGACACTTCACTCCCAGCTTCAAGCTGTGTTAACCTCGGTTGCACAGTTGGAAGCTGCGATCGATGGGCGTCGTTGTTGTTGGCCGGCGGTGGGGACCGAACGGACTCCCGTCGTCTCCACCGATCGGCCTGCGGCAGCGACATGCCCTGAAACTGCTAGCAGTGAGGCAGACATCCCACCCGTGGTTGCGTGGGAGGTTGCTCCAGTGCGTGGCAGGAGGCGCAAGACATTCCGGGGGACCGATCGTGAGGCCTCCCCGGTTCGTCTTGCGAACAGGTTTGAGGCGCTGTCTGCTCAGGACGACGTTCCTGAGTCGGATGGTGTCTCTCACCCTGTCACCACCCAGCCTGCAAGATCCGGGCTTTCACAGAGGGTGGGTTTACTTGTAGTTGGGAGCTCCAACGTTAGGCGGGTGATGGAGCCCCTTAGAGAGATGGCTGCCAAGGAGGGGAAGAAGGCCAACGTGCACTCCGTGTGCATACCGGGTGGAGTCATTCCAGATGTGGAACGGGTCCTCCCGGATGCCATGAAGGGTACGGGGTGCAGCCAACTGCAGGTGGTGGCTCACGTCGGTACCAATGATGTGTGTCGTTTCGGATCTGAAGAGATCCTCTCAGGTTTCGAGCGGCTAACTGAAGTGGTAAAGACTGTCAGTCTTGCTTGCAAGATGAAAGCAGAGCTCACCATCTGCAGCATAGTTGACAGGACCGACTGTGGACCTCTGATACAGAGCCGAGTGGAGGGTCTGAATCAGAGGCTCAGACGGTTCTGCGACCGTGTAGGCTGCAGATTCCTTGACTTGCGCCATCGGGTGGTGGGTTTCCGGGTTCCGCTGAATAGGTCAGGAGTCCACTACACGCAGGAAGCGGCTACACGGGTAGCGGGGGCTGTGTGGCGTGGACTGGGCGGTTTTTTAGGATAAAGAGCTTCGGGGAAATAGAAAATGGGCAATCTCAAAGGGTTCAGGTGGATCACAGAAGAAATGTAGATCCGGAAACTATCGGTATAACAGTTGTAAATTGTCGTAGCTGTGTCGGGAAAGTTCCAGAACTGCAAGCGTTAATAGAAAGCACCGAAACACACATCATTATAGGCAGCGAAAGTTGGCTCAAGCCGGAAATAAGTTCAGAAGAAGTATTTTCAAAAGATCTAACGGTATTCAGAAAGGATAGATTAAACAAAATAGGTGGGGGCGTGTTTGTCGCCGTCAAAAGTAGTATTTCATGTAGCGAAGTTGAAGTTGATAGTTCGTGCGAGCTATTATGGGTAGAGGTTGTACCCGAAAATCGTAAGAAGTTAATAATCGGTTCCTTTTACCGGCCTCCCGATTCTGACGATACAATAGCAGAAAGGTTCAAAGAAAACTTGAGTCTAATTACAAAAACGTACCCGACTCACACGATAATAGTAGGTGGTGATTTTAATTTACCCTCGATCTGTTGGCGAAATTATATTTTCAAATCAGGAGGTAGGCATAAAACATCGTCCGAAATTGTACTCAACACATTCTCTGAGAATTACTTCGAACAAGTAGTTCATGAGCCAACTAGAATTGTAAATGGATGTGAAAACACACTTGATCTCTTAGCAACAAATAATCCTGAGCTCATAATGAGCATCAAAACGGATACAGGTATTAGTGAACACAGAGCTGTAGTAGCGAAATTGAATATCGAAAGTCCCAAAGTTACCAAAAATAAACGCAAAGTATATTTGTTCAGGAAAGCAGATAGAAACAAAATACATTGCTTCTTGAAAGACAGCTTCCACTCGTTTCTAACACTAAACGTAGGTGTAGCCCAGATGTGGCTCAAATTCAAAGAAGTGGTATCGACAGCAATTGAAAGTTTTATACCTAATAAATTAATAAAAGAAGGAGGCGATCCCCTTGGTACACAAAACAGGTCAGGACACTGTTGCAAAAGCAAAGGAAAAGGCATACTAAATTTAAACGAACACGAAATCCCCAGGATTTGCGATTGTACTCAGAAGCTCGAAATTTAGCGAGGATTTCAATGCGAGATGCCTACAACATTTATCACAACGAAACTCTTTCTCGTAATTTGACTGAAAACCCAAAGAGATTTTGGTCATATGTTAAATATACTCGGGGAAAGTCACAAACAATACCTTCACTACGTGATAGTAATGGCGATCCTGCCGATGACAGCGCTACTAAAGCAGAGTTACTAAACTTAGCTTTTAGAAACTCATTCACTAAAGAAGACGAAACCAATATTCCAGATTTCGAATTACGAACAGATGCCGTAATGAATAACATAGAAGTAGATATCATCGGAGTAGTGCAGCAACTAAAATCACTTAATAAGAACAAGTCTTCTGGTCCGGATTGTATACCCATTAGATTTCTATCTGATTATGCTGAAGCGATAGCTCTTTACTTAACAGTCATATACAACCGCTCTCTCATAGAAGGATCTGTACCAAAAGATTGGAAAGTTGCACAGGTCACACCTATATTCAAGAAAGGCAGTAGGAGTAACCCACTAAACTACAGGCCTATTTCATTGACGTCAATTTGCAGCAGGGTTTTGGAACATATCCTGTATTCAAATATTATGAATTATCTCGAACAGAACGATCTATTGACCCAAAGTCAACACGGATTTAGAAAATATCGTTCATACGAAACAACTAGCTCTATATTCACACGAAGTGATGGGTGCTATCGACAAAGGTTCGCAAATCGATTCCGTATTTCTTGATTTCCAGAAAGCTTTTGACACCGTACCTCACAAACGGCTTTTAATCAAATTGCGTGGTTATGGTATATCGCCCCAAATTTGCAATTGGATAGGGGATTTCTTGTCAGAGAGGACACAGTTCGTGGTAATCGATGGTAAGGCATCGACTAAAACAGAGGTGATATCGGGCGTTCCACAAGGTAGTGTTATTGGTCCTCTGCTATTCCTTATTTACATAAACGATTTAGGGGAAAATCTAAGTAGCTCTCTTAGGTTGTTTGCAGATGACGCCGTCATTTACCGTCTAGTAAAATCATCTGAAGATCAAAACCAACTGCAGAACGATATGAATAAGATATCAGTATGGTGTAAAAATTGGCAATTGACTCTAAATAATGATAAGTGTGAAGTCGTCCACATGAGTACGAAAAGAAATCCGTTAAACTTTGTTTACAACATAAATCAATCAAATGTGAAGGCCGTAAACTCCACAAAATACCTAGGAATCACTATTACTTCAGACCTAAACTGGAAAGAACACGTAGATAATATCGTGGGAAAGGCGAACCAGAGACTGCGTTTTATTGGCAGAATCCTTAAAAGATGCAACAGAACTACTAAAGAAACTGCATACACTGCGCTTGTCCGTCCATTTTTGGAGTATTGCAGCCCAGTGTGGGATCCTTATCAGGTGGGTTTGACGGAGGACATCGAGAGAGTCCAAAGAAGGGCAGCTCGTTTTGTATTGTCACGATACAGGGGAGACAGCGTTACGGAAATGATACAGGATCTGGGATGGGAATCATTAGAACAACGGCGCTTATCGCTGAGGCGTGGGTTACTTGCGAAACTCCAATCGCCAACATTCTCCTCCGAATGCGAAAATATATTGTTGACTCCCACTTAAATAGGTAGAAATGATCATCAGAATAAAATAAGAGAAATCAGAGCTCGAACAGAGAGATTCAGGTGTTCTTTCTTCCCGCGCGCTATTCGAGAATGGAATGGGAGATAAATAGTATAATTGTGGTTCGATGAACCCTCTGCCAGGCAGTTAAATATGATTTGCAGAGTATCCCACGTAGATGTAGATGTAGAACTATGCGTCGTACTGTGATACAATTTACAAGTTACTGTGTATACTGTCTTTAAAATTTCTTGCGCTTACAATTTGTACTTTAGAAATTGTAAATTGCAATGTCATACTGAATGCCGTAGTTTTAGTCCATGAACACCGGGACGTTACTGTTTATGTGCTCATATCTCATGAACTACGTTATGCTCTGTGATACAATTTCGAAGGTACATTGAACTGTATATGTGTATACTGTCTAAAATTTCCTGCTTCTACAATTTGTAGTGTACAAATTATAAATTGTAACGTCATACCGAGAGCCGTAGTTTTACTCCAAAACAGCGGAAAAGTAGTAAGCGAGAAACTTTTTTCCTTTCATCATTTTAGTATGGTTGCCAGCGAGAAAAAGTTTAATAAAGGTTTGAAATTATGTTTAAAGTTTGTTGCAAGTCGCTAAGTACTGTCATTCTCATACAGTGTATTTCGAAAGTCGCCCGCATTATATGGCATTTTTTGCGACTTCTATTGAACCATGTGCCTTATGTGATTCCGAACCATGCAGCGATTGTTACCTCACGGTAAGGAATATGTTTACCAAATTTGGTTGAAATCGGTCCAATGGTTTAGGAGAAAATGAGCAGCATTGTAGCAAAATGCAGTTTTTCGCGCATCTCATTGTTTATGAACTATATATCGTATGTGATTCTTACACTTACGGGGGCCGTCCTCATGGATCGTAGCTTACGTGTACAAAATTTCATAAAGATTGGATTTGTATGCAACACGTACAAATATACGGACACTGCTTTATATATTAGATTTGTGTACAATGAAATGTGCAAAAATATTTTTTCACATTAGTTAAAAATTATGGTGCATGTTATAAATAAACCAGGTGTTAAATGGAATAAATCTTTACACGTAAGCACTTTTTCTGTACTGTCATAGCTTTAAATCGCCCTTTAATTTGTATTCATGAACAAAACTATTGCCAATGAAAAGAACATATACGTCTATATACGATAGAAATATGCTTACCAGGGACAGCTACATGTCTGACCACCATCTTGACTTCTACCTCAGTAGTGTGTAGTTACTACACACTAAGTGACAGGGGCTGTTACTCTCCATGCCAAGAGGAAATGTTATATTTAAAACATTACAGCTCAAGTGTTTCACACTGTTTCATGAATGAGAATCTGTAAAAGTGATTTATTTTTTAGTATGGCAGGGCTGAAAGGGTTAAGTCATTAACGCTGGGACCGGAGTATCAATTACAGCTAGTTTTCTCATTTTTGATTTGTTCATTTACTTAGCCTTTCAGACTCTTACATCTGCATACTCCGCAAGCCCCCTCAATGTGGCGCAGGGTTCATTGTGTGCCATTGTCCCTTCCTGCTATTCCACTATTTTTTTCGTGGGAAGAAAGACTGCCTCCGTATGGATTTAAACCATCTAATTTCATTTTGAGGTCGATCCGCGATATATGCGTAGGAGAAAATTATGCTCTCTGAACAAGTTTGATTCGGTGGTCATCTTCCGCAGCAAGAACCGACATTCTTCGTCTTTGAAGGTGACAAACCACGCCTTTTGTTTGCTTCAATTGATTTTATTTCTCCCAGACGTGTTTCGCCTTTAAAGGCATCTTCAGTGGGATCTACAAGTACAATTTTTGTATTGTTTCGAGATTATAAACAGTTCACGTATTTGTTTACATAAGGGAAGAAGTTTTTACTTACATTTTCGTTGTCTTTTCAACTATGTTCTGCCGTTTCCTCCATCTGGTCAAGACTACATGTTGCACACTATACAATTAATACTTTTTCGCACAGTTTTACACGTTTTGGAGGTGTTTAGCATCCAAAATGTGTACAACTGTTCGAAAAAGTGTGTTAGTTGGACAATGTGCAACGTGTGGCCTTGAACAGATGGAGGAAACAACAGAAGATAGTTGAAAAGACAACGAAAATGTAAGTAAAAACTTCTTCCCTTATGTAAACAAATACGTGAACTGTTTATAATCTCGAAACAATACATCTCTCAAAAATTGTACGTGTAGATTCCACTGAAGAAATCTTTAAAATAAAAGACGAAACGCGTCTTTGAGAAATAAAATCAACTGCAGCAAACAAACGTTTTTTCACCTTCAAAAACTAAGAATTAATGCTCTCAGAACTTTAACCGCAATTCAGGACGTGTCTCGTGCAACGTCTGCCACCGGTGTTTCCTGTGACGCTTTCGCTCTTACCAAATGAGCCCATAATGAAGCGTGCTGCTGTCCGCTGCAGCTTCTATTATCCCTTCCCGGTACGGATCCCACACCGATAAGCAGTACTCAAGCGCTGGCGTAACGAGATCTTTGTAGCCTATACTATATATCCTTTGTTGACGGACTGCACTTCCTTAGGATGCTTCCAATCAATCTCCGTCTGGTATCTGCCTCACCCACGATTAATTTTATATTATCGATCCATTCAGTTTGTTCCTGATGTCTACTCCCATGTATTAAACTGAAGTAACTGCTTTCATTGTCTCCTATTTGTGTTCTTATTTCTGTAAGGATCTTCCTATGTTAAACGCAGCACTACACTATCTTGAGGCTCATTTGCCATACCCAGCACCCTGCGTCGATATCCATTTCTGCATCTACATCTACATAGATACTCTGCAAATCACATTCAAGTACCTGAGGGTTCATTAACCACTTTAACCTTTATCGTTCCATTCTCTAATACCGCGCGGAAAGAAAGAACACCTAAATCGTTCCTTTTTCGATCTGATTCGTCTTATTTGGATGGTCATGTCTCATGTAGGTGGGTGCTAGCAAAATATTTTCACATTAAGAGATAAAAGTCGGTGATTGAAATTTCGCAAATAGTCCTTTTAATGATTTCCACCTCAAATCGTGACATTTCCGTGACGCTTGCCGCCCCCCCCCCCCCTCTCCGTAACGTGATAAAACGAGCTGCCCTTCTCAATGTCTTCCGTCAGTTCCACCTAGTGAGGGTCCCACACTGGGCAACAGTACTCCAGGAGAGGACGCACAAGTGTGACGTAGGCAGTCTTTGTTGCAGCTTCGAAGCGTTCTGCCAATGAAACATAACCTTTGGTTCGCCTTCTCCACAATATTTTCTATGTTCTCTCCAGTCTAAGTTGTTCGTAATTTTAACTCTTAGGTATTTGGTAGAATTTACGATCGTAAGGTATGACTGATTTATCGTGTAATTGAAGTTCAGCGGATTTCTTCGTGGTCATGTGTTACTTCACACTTCATTATTTAGTGTAAACTGCCAATTTTCGCACCATGTAGAGATTGTCTAAATTGCTTTGCAGTTGCTTTTGATCCTCTGGACGTCACTAACCAATAGACGACAGCATCATCCGCGAACAGTCTAAGGGAGCTATTCAGATTGTTTCCTAAATCGCTTATAAACACAAGGAAGAGTAGTGGACCTATATAACACTTCCCTGGGGAACGCCAGATTCACTTCTATTTTACTGGATGACTTCCCGTCAATTACTACGAACTGTATCCTTTGATAGGAAATCTTGAATCCAATCGCACAACTGGCGGCGATATTGCATAAGCACTCAATTTCGTTAGAAGCCGCTTGCGAGGTACAGTGTCAAAAGCAGTTCATTATCCTTTTCCAGTATTGCGACTTTTCGCTAAACTAAGCTATTACCCGCAAAAAATCTCATTGAACTTCCATTATCTACATGCGTAAATTGCACGATCTGTACAAGTGCCACTTATCTTCCCGATGGCAATGTGTCGTAGGGAAGTTCATTTCTATAAAGGGCCTGAAGATAGCGGCGCCATCCACCGACTGGTTGCCAGTAAATGAACGGGTGATTCCACAGCTGACGGTTTTTTTTTTCTTTCTTCCCCAATCATCTTACGTTATAATATCCAATGCCATAAAAGAAGACGTTTATATTCTTACTTCATAAATAGTGTGAAGTTTACAAGAAGGCAGGGTTTTATTACAGATGTTAACATATCTACATGCAACGTCTGCCTCGGAAATACCTTCGCTCTCTCAATTTCGATAGGTGATTTCGAAGAATCTATGTATCTGGAAGTTCCGATTGAAATATGTCGAACGGCGCACTGTCGAGGTATTGAGGTAACAGGACACAAAAGATTAAATATTGGTAATAGCCCATCGCGTGAAAATTTTTTGTTATGAAATATTCGTTTTACGGGTGCAATTACTTTTCTGATCGGTTGGGAACTAGAGATTCGGGAGCTACGCGCCCTCACGTACTAGCAAAAAAAAAAAAAAAAAAATGTAACATACGCTGTCCTGTTATTGGTTTTGAAGCTTTTTTTTTATAATGTTATAGAATAGTCAAAGCGTGGTGGAGACATCCTAACTTTCACTTAAAAAATGATTTGTAGCGTACACTTAAGGTTAGGTATAGGTTAAACGAGATTCTTTGTTAGTACGTAAGGGTGAGTAGCGCACGAATCTCCGGTTCAGAAACAGTAAATGTACCGTTCGAGATTATACAATCGATCGCAACTTCGTGATACACCGGATCTTCGAGATACATGGATTCTTCCAAATTACCGTAGATACACAATACCACATGGAACATCATTCAGGTATCAGCAATGTCAATATTCACTATTTCAGTTTGAGAAATTGCTGTGGTGCAATCAGTTTTGCTGCTTACGCTAATCTATTATCCACGCATATTTCGTGTCACCAAGAGGACATATTCCAAGCGGTTTCATCTGCTCCGAGTTGTGCAATGGAGGAAAAAAAGATACCCGGGCCGAAAAATCTGAAGCCCAAGAAGAGAGCATTGTGTGCATGTTGAAGCTCATAAGCGCGAGTGTTACCAACTCCAGCGATCTGTGCAGCTTGAGCTTGCTGTTTACATCGGCGAATAGAAGCAATACAATAGTTGAGATACTGTATGTGTCTAAATTCATTGGACTTTAACTCATTTATTTTGGAAAACATTTGACCACGGAGAAACGGTTGAGGTATAAGAATTCCTCGTGGCTACATTTACTACTACGAACCGCTTGTTACGTATGTTTCCTTGGGTTAGTGGATAGGCTAACCGTTTATGAACGCAACGGGATCGCGTTCCCACTGGATTCAATTTTTATTTTTTAGAGCTCTTGCAGGTAATATTTTAAATATTAATTCACTAAAAATTATGAAGTTGCAGGCTAAACTCAAGACTGTAGGATAAGTGGCCAAACCCTCATCCAAGAACTGCGAATATATTATGGGATTTGATTTATTCTTCACGGGAGAGGAATGCCGTGGATGAGGCTTTTTCCCGCAGATTTTTATATTCTATGACTAAGGATCCGGCTTGATCTTGATGCTAATGGCTTGCGGACAAAATACTGAAGATTTACGTATCTTACAGTATACTTTTAATACCAACATCAACCTCCAAGGGAGATTATTTTTATGAGAGGTCAGATGAATAACACTCCTACGATGTTTATTTTCTGTTATGGGTGGTGAAGTATTACCTTCCAACGAAGATTACTTTTAGATGTCAAATTGCCTAGTGATTTACTAAAGAAAATACTGAAAAAGTAAAATCAATATATCTGATAAGAAGTAAAGCAAGAAACTTTTGCACCGCAATAAAAATGTGAAGTATATACATGTGGCGTCTGTTCCGAAAGACCAGACGTCACTTCAGATCCTGCAGTTGTTATTCTCTCATTCACAGAATATGACAACTACGAATGGGCAAAGCTGAAAATTTGTACCCAGCCGGGATTCGAACCCGGGTCTCTCGCTTTCTAGGCAGTTGAGATGACTGCTACACCCCTGGGGACACAGTGATGACCGCACCTGCAAGGACTACCTAAACACCGAACCGTCAGATAAATTCCCAGTTTTAACCTGCCCACAGTACTCAAACTAGTTATGAAACTAATTCCCGTAAGATTATATATATGCTGGTGACGGGCAATGATCCTTTCGGTAGTTGGGTGGGATGAGCAAGTTTGTGGCCCTTACTCTTACGGGAATTAGTTTCATAACTACGAGTTTGAGTACTGTGGGCAGGGCGAAGCTGGGAATTTATCTGGCGGGAGCGGTGCTTAGGTAGTCCTTGCAGGTGCGGTGATCACTGTGTCCCAGGGGTGTAGTAGTCAGCTCAACTGCCTAGAAAGCGGGAGACCCGGGTTCGAATCCCGGCTGGTTACACATTTTCAGAATTACCCACGGACGCCCGAACCGTAGTGGCCGTGCAGACAGTGACTGGCGCGCCGCAGTCCCTTTCCAACCGCGGCCGGCATATAGCGAACCCACTTTAAACTATTATTTCAGTTTTAAATCCTCCTGTATGGCGTAGTTTGATGGCTAGGACATCACTATTGTACCACGTTTTAAGGTGAAAATATATACAGGAACATTTTCTTGTAGAAATGTAACTACTTAGGCACTAACAAAAATGTATTTGCACAATTGAACAGCAAAGCATCAGATTTACCGAACTTTTCACCGTAAGTTTCCTGCATGGAGGCGTTAGGAAAGTCTTCATCGATATCTGCTGCAATTTTCTCGTCTCCACTCATTCTTCATAGAGAATAAAATATTTATGCCCTCGGTCACATGGGCGCGAGACCTAACAAAGTGAACGCCGTGAATAACAAAGGTAAGACTTTACTTTGAAGCACGCATACTTAGCATTTCACCAATGTAGTAGTTTATGTCAAGAAACGTTTTTCCAGATGTAAGCTACAAAAAGAAAAGAAGCCTGATCAACTAAAAAAAATTTATGTTTTTACACTGCAGGATTCAGTCTAACAGCTCATATCACACGTGACACGATATCTTTAAGACTCCAGCTGCACTTCCACACTACATTTGGGTGAATTTTTATTATGTTTCATTATGCTACACAATCTAAGCAGTACCCTTCTGTTACCTACGAAGTTTTTTTAAGATTTAATAATAATCTAAACCCATTTCGATTAATTTAGTTTACTGCACACGTGACTTATCTTCACGTTTGTAATTTATCACAAAGTTTCTCAATTATCTGGATAATTGTTGGCGTGCCCTAAAGTAATGCTTCCTTACCTCTGCTACAATTAAAGAAGCAGCTGTAATATTTTGAACGCAGAAACAAGACACCATCGCATGTTTCGTGATCTTGTGCTATTAATTGGGTCTAGACGCTAAATGCTTAGCTAGATATTCAGGGCTCGGGCATAAAATGGGAAAGCTTTCCACGACATTTTTACACGGTTCATTCCCGCAAGAGAATAAGCATCTAAGTGGGTGATAACTACCAAAAGGCCCTCAAATTCTGTAACTTTCCGCATTAGGATGCTTAATAGCAGTTTTAGATACATCATGTATTCCATATAAAAGACGTGCTCTAGTTCTTTTAGCAATGAAACTTCCTGGTGAATTAAATCTGTATGCCGCAGTGGAGCTTTAACCCAGTACTTCTGCCTTTCAGGGATAAGAGCTCAAACCGTTGAGCTATCTAAGCACAACGCTCGTTTCGTCCTCACAGCTTTACTTGTCAAGTGTATAACCACCTCTCGTCTAAAAGTCAGAAATCATCCCGCAGTCCTTGCAGGCTAGCCCTGCTAGAAGGAAGAAGGGTACTGTGGAGACGTGGCTTACCCACAACGTAGAGGACGTTTCCAGAATGCTCGTCCACACGGCAAGTTTAGAAATCTTAGCAATACTTACTGCAGAAATCTAACTTTTCGAAAACCCGATAAACTACGTCTTAACCGTTATGGAGGTTACAAAAGACGGGACTTTCGTAGAAGTTTGGAGCAATAGGAATATATACGTGTTGCCAGGAAGCGAAACCCTTTGATCGACCTTGCTCTTCGCGAACTCTGAAGGTTTCAGTCTTCTCTCCATACAGCATAGTTCAAAAGGCATTCAGCTGATGGGATTTCCTGTGATGGCTGAAATGGAGGGGCAATTGCCGAAAATTACGTGTTGGAGATTGAACCGCAGTCAAAGCATCGAAACTCCGATTTAATTGAACGAGTTTTAAACTGAAATCTGAGCGTACACATGTACTGGCCTTAAACATGGGGAATACTGAAGGATGCGATGATATCCGTCTGTTTTGAGTCATGATATTGGCAGGGTCTTACTAAAACGCGGAAAACATTCCGAAACAATACTCGTAAAAAGCTGTCCTTTGTAGTAGTGTTCTGTCAAGCAGTTGCCATTACAAATGATCAACGTTTCAAATGATTACTGTTTTTTAATTAAAATGAGGCACGGGTAGGTGGATGGGTGAACATAAATTGATCGGTTTGTATCGTAAAAAGTAGTGTCACATTCGTAACAGAAGGAAAATGAACAATTTGTTGAGTCATACAATACGCCGATGTCACTGGTCAAAACCGACGGGTGTTAATCTCTTACTTCAGTTGCTCCATATGTAACACGCACCGCGACCCCTTCACAATCTGAAAAAGTAACTTGCCTATGTTCAATGTTAGGAGCCCTCTTCGCCCCCATACATTCCCATATACTTGTGCTGCCGTTAACAAAGCCTACTCTTATCTTTTAAAAATTTTACCATCCTATTTAATTTTTTTTCTGAATCCAACAAACGTATCAGTTCATTCCTGGAGGGATACGTAAATGTAAATTGATAGTTCAGCTGTGCTCCTGGTCTGGCAGTGAAAGTAACTATTCCAACTTAGATTGCACGAAGAATCTAATTTCCACTTAGAGAACCATTTAAAACTTCCCGCTACTTTACAAGTGAATGTGCTAGGCATTTGATTTTAATTATGTATCCTTAACAAGTTTATAAATGCCAGAATTTTTTCACTATGGAATTGGAGAGTGCGCCGATATGAAACTTCTTGGCAAATTAAAAGCGTAGCCGGACTGGTGTTCGACCCGGTACCTTTGCCTATCGCAGGCAAGCTCTCTTCCGTCAGTACCTCGTCTCCTATCTTCCGGACTTCATGGGATAATTGAAGACCGCGATACAACCCGACGGCTTTGACCAATGACGTCATTATCTGTCACAAGATACGTAACGTAAATATACCAACTAGCAAAACAAACACTAATATAAACATACGGGATAAATCTTTATACTTATTGTAGGGCATAACTGGGATACCGCCCGTCAACTTTGACCCATGACATGTCGGTAAAACAGTATACGGAATAACTTAATACTTCTGTATTGAAGATAATCTGTAGTTATCCTCGTAAATTACAGATAATGTACCATCGATCACAGGTCTCAGCCCAAAAATTCGCACCTTCGGAAATGGCATGCGAAAAAAACTCAACCTATAACTTACCATCAGAATGAAGCTACAGATCACTTTTTAAACAAAATATTAATCTATACTCTATGTTCTGCTTGTAAACATACTATCGTCTTTAACTCAGCCACCACAATTACTCACGCCTTCTACAAACACACACGAACCTCAAAACAACTGTGCTGAGATGACGTCACGGGTGAAAGCTGACGGACGGTATCCCCGTCTTCAAGTGTGGCTATTGTAAATAATAGGATTATGCTCGTAAATTACAGATTACCACAATGTACCATCGATCACATGTCTCAGCGCAACAATTCGCACCTTTTACGCTCACTTGCAGAGGGAAAAAACCTCGCTGTTAACCTATACTCAACTGTCAGAAGATAGAGATCACTTTATAAACAAAATCTTGGTCAAAGCCGACGAGACGTAGCGCGGACTTCAATTGCCCGGATCTCTCAGCTCTTCTGTGAACTTCGCAGCACTAGCAACCCTGGAAGAAAGATTACTGTGGAGACATGGCTTAGTCACAGGTGAGGTACTGGCGGAAGTACAGCTGTGAAGCGTGCCCGGGTAGCTCATTCGGAGCCGGCACTGTAGCTCAGCGCGTTCGGTCAAGAAAACAGAGCCCAAAACTCAATGAACGAACAAACATGAGTCACTGCAAAGTAACTTCATAGGAAAAAAAGTCGGTAGAGCCCTTGCCCGCGAAATGCACAGGTCCCTGGTTCGGCACACTTTTGAATTGCCAGGAAATTTCAATTTTAGAGACGGTTAGAATTTGAGTTTAACGTTTGTTGTAAGTTATGAAGTATTCTCATTGTCAAATACTTGAATATAAAGCAATTTTCGATCCATGTCATGCACGCTCTAACAGCAAAAAGGTAAGCTCTGTTTTCTCTAAAGGTGTGTGTATGTATGGGGGGGGGGGGGGGGAGATGAGTGCGGGCTGCGAACAATGTGAAAAGCTCGTTATCACAGCGTGCCCTCATATTTAAACGCTATCAAATGTATTCCTGCCATCGTCACGCTACGTCAAGAAAAATGGTAATGTTTGTCTTATTGTGTCCAATTGTCAATTGTTGACGTAAGATTGAAGCTATTAAGAAAATGAGAGAACCTTTAGTTACGCGAAATACTGAAAAATCTTATTTGTTCGTCCCGGAAGCCGTTCTATGGGCCGTATGCGACAACGTTTTAGCAATTAAAATGTGTGTGCTCTTGAAATCTTGATCGGGATCTTTGCCGCAAGCCGAGTTCTACGTGAACACAATTTGGGGAAAAAAGAGGACGCGGTGGGGGGGAGGGAGAGGATGTCATGTTTACCAGAAAGTTACACCTGACGAAAGAGGTGAATACAGCAAAGTAGACGAAAGAAAATTTCATCTAAGTCGTAATGAACTGATTTTCTCATGGATCTTTATTGCGATGAGTTTTATAGCAATCGCCATGTATTTCCATTCTATACGATACTCAGCATTTTTCTTATGGAATACATTTTTTCTCAATTCACTTTGTTTTGCTTTTCAGAAGTCCTTTAAATGTGGAGCGAATGTGGACATGTAAGCAACGAATCAGTTTTATAGATTGTAAGGGGGGAAACAGGATTACATATAGAAATTACCCTAATTTCCAAAAATGCTTACAATAGAAGTAGCTCGGCCTGAGATATCAAACAAATCGATTGTCTCTGAACCGGAGATTCGGGCGCTACGCGCCATTACGTACTAGGAAAAGAAATCTTGTTTGACCTATACCTAACCTAACTTTCAGTTTAAAAAGATTTATCTGTAGCGTAGCCTTAAAAAGGTTAGGTATTGGTTTAAGTATTTTAGTACGTGTTCATAAACGTTTCACAGATGCACGTTCGACATATTTCAGGCCGAGCTACTTCAATTGCAAGCATTCTTGGAAACTACCGAAATTAGTCACTAGTATGACGCATATAAAAACAAGCTATATCATTAAGTAACAAATTTAGTAACTTTGAATTGCATAATGTGTAAACTGTAATGCTGCATAATATACATTTTATTTACATATGGCTTCACATTCACTAAAGACCACATCCGAACACTGCACCATCGCACATAGTAAATTTAGGCACAAATTCCTTAATTATGTTACAGTGTGAAGATGATGCAATGCCTAAGGTCTCTAAACCACACGTCTGCTTTGATCCATGATATGGGATGGTACGTATCATTTGGAAAAGAATACGCTGGAAATATTACGAAACGCAGAACTTTCCGTTGGACACAAAACTTTCCTTCGGTACAGTGCTCTTCCATGCAGTTGCCATTACGACCGATCAAAGTTTTAAGTGATAAGTGTGACCATTGCGCTCGGTAGGTGGATGGTTGGAAATTAACCCTTAACTGCCCTGGCGAATGTAGATAACTCTCATACCCTGGTGGGGTCATTTTGACCCAAATTCTTGGGGTAAATGATCAGAATTGGCACCAAATATTTCTTAACTATGATGGTTTCTTCCAAACCATCTTCATTGGAACAGTAACATTTTCATTCAAAATATTCGCTGTTTCTTCAGAAGATAAACCCTGTGACCTGCCGGCCGTGTTACATCGTTCTATAAAACATTTGCACGATTGACTTGGAAAAGTCTCATAATGGACGTATATCACTCAATCTAAAGTACAGTACTTCAGCACAGTAAAATGTTTACACTCCTACCCAAGGGCCACTGGGCATTAAACGGCACGGGAATGGGCAAACGAACCGTACACTTACCACTGTCTAGGGAAAAAATGAGATGACATGAACGGGTAGCTTCCGACCATGTCATCTAGCGAATAAATATTAAAATGAAAACTCTTGGGGTCGAATATGACCCCGCCAGGGGTGTTAGGGGTTAACTGATCAGTTTGTATTCTAGAAAGTGTTGACATTCGTAACAAAAGGGAAAAAATGCGCATTGTTTCGAGTCGTACAACGCAACACACCGCCGTCGGGAGTCAAACCCGACGAAGGATATTCCGTGCTTCAGTTGACCAGATGTTTAATCAGTTCATTTGCATTTATTGTCTCCAATTAGACAACACCACATGATAAACATAAAATGATTAAATTTTGCCTGGCAAGACTTATGACACTGAAAAATCTTTTCTTGAAATGTGGCATTTTCTATGCGGTAAAAGTCTCGACCGGCGGCATGGCCTAGTGTACTTACGTGACGTAGTGCGCTAGTGTTGGCAACAGTCGCTGTGGATATTGGGATGAATTGCGGTACACAATCCTTACAAGATGTGAAAATGAATGTGTTAATATCGCGTTTCTCTGATTTTATTTTCGAATCACACACACTAATACTACGCTTCTCCACATACAATGTCTTTCTGTTCACATGTAACACTTAGGCATACGCATTTCAATTTACGTAACAACTATCTCTAAAATTATTTTTTAAGTGTCATAATTTGGTAGAACTAAAGCAACAATTTAATTTGTACTCTTCGATTCCTGCCTAACCACATCCGTTACAAATGTTGAAATGTCTAAATCTATCGGAGCAATCTGCGTGGTCATCAGTCCGTAGCTTACAGACTACTTAAGCCTAGGTAAACTAACCTACGGACAAACACACACTCATGCCCTAGGGAAGACTCTAACCTCCACGGCGAGCAACCGCGCGCTCCGCAGCGAGCTGCTTTAGACCGCTCGGCTATTACACCGCGGCACATCCGTTACAATCACATGTTCGTACAACCATAACATTCGCTCACATCAATTGAAGCTGTACTCTTAGGTTCCTGCCTAACCACAACCTTGAAAATCACGACATTTTCGTAAAAATATTTTTCGATGTACTCCTGTCCAGTCAGTAAAAGTAATTGGCCTCGTAAAAGGAAGGTTAAAACGCACTTCAGTACTGTTTCGTACAGATCATATATTGCCAACCTAACGCTGCTACGGACGCACCGAGACGCTTCTGATGCCGCTGAGCGAGACTTTAGCCTTTCTATGCTACAGCTACTCTTGTAGAAATTGTGCTGCAGAAAAGCCGCTATTCGAAGGAATACCGCACAGATTAGAATCTATTAGCACGTTTAACATTTTGAGGCGAATGAACAACGCAAGATGACGTGTGTGGACTCAGATCGGGGAGTGGTCGGTGTAGTAGTACTGACCTGTGAGGACGGCGTGGTGTCGAGCATGGCGGCTAGCGGCTAGCGTCTAGTGTGTTGGCCGGTGCACGCGGCTGCGGCCAGTGGGCGACTGGAGGGACTGGCCGCGCAGCCCGCCAACAAGACCCGCCGCAGCGCAAGCGCTCAGCCCGGCCCCTTCACTGCACCGCTCCTCAAGCCGACCCGCAGACAGGCGAGCACAATTACTTAAGGACCTACCTTACAACGGGCCCGAAATAACCAATAAACACCGTTTATTTACATAAACGGTTTAGGGGAAATCTATGTAGCTCTCTTAGGGTGTATGTCGATGACGCCATCATCTACCGTCTAGTAAAATCATCTGAAGATCAAAACCAAATTCAAAATGATCTGAATAACATATCACTATGGTGTAAAAATTGGCAACTGACTCTAAATAATGAGAAGTGTGAAGTTGTCCACATGAGTACGAAAAGAAATCCGTTAAACTTTGTTTACAACATAAATCAATCAAATGTGAAGGCTGTAAACTCCACAAAATACATAGGAATTACTATTACTTCAGACCTAAACTGGAAAGAACACGTAGATAATGTCGTGGGAAAGGCGACCCAAAGACTGCGTTTTATTGGCAGAACCCTTAAAACATCCAACAGAACTACTAAAGAAACTGCATACACTACGCTTGTCCGTCCTTTTTTGGAGTATTATTGCCCAGAATGGGATCCTTATCAGGTGCGTTTGACGGAGGACATCGAAAGAGTCCACAGAAGGGCAGCTCGTTTCGTATTGTCACGATACCGGGGAGACAGCGTTACGGAAATGATACACGATCTGGGATGGGAATCATTACAACAACGGCGCTTATCTCTGCGGCGTGGGATACTTACGAAACTACAATCGCCAACATTCTCCTCCGAATGCGAAAATATATTGTTGACTCCCACTTACGTAGGTAGAAACGATCATCAGAATAAAATACGAGAAATCACAGCTCGAACGGAGATATTCAGGTGTTCTTTCTTCCCGCGCGTTATTCCAGAATGGAATGGGAGATAAATCGTATAAAGGTGGTTCGATGAACCCTCTGCCAGGCAGTTAAATATGATTTGCAGAGTATCCCACGTAGATATAGATGTATCTTGCAGCGGGCCTGAGATAACCGTAAAACACCGTTAATATGAAATACGCGTATTCATCATTTTCGATGCAGTCAAAAATTCTGGATATGAGGCCCGCCTGATATGCAAAACACTGTTTTTTGCTTTTACCCCCAACGTTTCAGCACCCCTGTGTCATCACCAGTGCTTTTATTTTTCCTTTTTGGCCCATTTTAGGTTACGGTAATAACACTAAAAGTCAGTCAGGCTTGATTCCATGTTGGAATTGGTGCTCCACGACTGTATTTGATTTGTGGTAATTCTTTCAGCAATCAGTCGTAAAAAATATATATTTTTTTTATTTGTTTGGAAATTTAACCATTGATAATGACCACACAGTGATCGAAATCTAGATTTGCAAACAAATAAAAATATATATTTTTTACGACTGATTGCTGAAAGAATTACCACAACCAAAAGTGAGCCTTTGCGATCGTCTTTTGACAGCTCGAAATTTAAATGAAAATAACGGCTTAACCATGCATCTGACACGAAAATGGAATAACCGAATTTATAGAGGAGAAAATTCTCTACAACTTTGCTCTGTTATCGTATCGTTTCAGAGATATATGCAAAAATAACGGCGATTTTGGGATGTATGTCTGTCTGTCTGTCCGTATCGTGTTCCCTGTTTTTAAGACGAACCGTTCAACCGATCAGCACCAAATTTTGCACACATAATTGTAGGCCGCCAGAGACTAGAACCTCCTGAACCTTCCTTTTTCAAATTTTTAGGACAAAAAATGCAGTAGTAATAGCAAAAAAAGCCTTTTGTAATATAATTTGTAATTTCAAACGAACCGTTCATCTGACACGAAAATTGAATAACCTAATTGGTAGAGGGGAAAATTCTCTACAACTTCGCTCTATTATGTTTTTTTTTCATATCTTCCATCGTTGTAGAGATATTTGCAAAAATGTTGATTTGACGATGTCTGTCTGGCTGTAACGTGTTCCCACTTTTCAGGTCGAACTGTTCAACCGATCGGCACCAAATTTTACAGGCATAATTGTTAGATAGCAGAGACCAGAAGTTCGCTTTTTGAAATATTTCGGACAAGAAATACGTTAGTAATACCAAAAACAGCCGTTTGTAATGTAATTTTAATTGCAACTAAACCGTTCATCTGACGTGAAAATTGAATAAACGAATTTTTAAAGGAGAAAATTCTCTAGAACTTTCTTCCCTTATGTTTTTTACATATCTCGTATCGTTTGAGAGATATTTGCAAAAATAACGGAGTTTTGACACCCTCCATTACATTAACGAAAACCAGCCGTTCGTAGATGTCACGTGACATTCCTCACCCAGAACTGTCTCTGGCATACGCCATCTTGCGTTGCGTATTTGATGATTAATAAAATGTAACTAACACGTTGTCATTTTAAAGCACTGGCGCACTGAAGAAATAACAAAAGAAGTTGTTCTTCGTACGATAAATGATAATCTAGTGTCTACAAATGCCATATTAGCATCAGTTAACAACGGCCAACAATAGTATGAGATTAAAGAACGTAGTTCGTATTCTGTAGTGTAGTGGGCAATGTGTTGGACTATGACGCTGACGGTCAGTGATTCGCAACCCGCCAGTACCTAAAATATTTTCGGACACTCTTATTAATTATTTTTTTATTATTTAGATTGTTATTTTGGTCCAAAATGTATGCAAAAACTTATAAAACTACAAATCTAAAGGGGTCCGTAAAACACGTCAGTGCGATTTTTTTAAGGCTCCAAAAAACAAAAATACATTCTTTTACTGCTAACCTATGTGTATTACGCCTAAGAGTCGTATGTCTTACATTTGGTTATTACCTTTGTTTTACATTAAGTGGTCTCGCAGGACTCGTTTAACATAGTCAATGGTAACATTGTTATCTGCAACCAAATAATCTGCGTGAACATTGAACTGGGTTAAATCTGACTTTTGCACAGAAAGGAGAGAATTATGCTGACACAAAAGTCTTCGGTCACCTATCAGAGAGCATTAAAAGCCTGACAGATAGCCAACTAGCATTTAAAAATAAATTTTAAAAATTTCTGAATGAAAACTCCTTCTACTCATTTGATGAATTTTTAGGTATAAATTAGCAAAACTAAAAAATAAATAAAAAATTTTAATAAAAATATATTTGTCATGTAATATCTTGTACAGACACGTTCCACATCATTACGAAGTGTCGTATTCATGATCTATGAAACAAGTTTTAATCTACGACTTACATGCTATTTCTAGTGTGACAATGTAATTTTATTTTATTTATTTATGTTTTTATCTTTATTATTTGTTAATTTATTTATTTATTTATTATTTTTTGTTTTATTTATTTTTTTGGAAGATCATTTTCTCTTCCGCGTTTCTATCAACACCTAATAACACCAAAAAGTCACAGTTTCCATAGATCATTTTCAGATCACCTAATAGCTCACAACCACAACCCAACCGAAAGAGAAACAGATCTAAAATATTAAAATCAAGCCGCAACCTATATCACAAACAATAGATAGAAACTACAGCATCGAAAAAGCAATAGCAGAAGGAAACTCACTCATAAATGAATATACCACACTATGCAAAAACACATTATTTAACTCATTAAAGGAGCTGTACAGAAAAGATGACACAGACATTTAAAACTCACGCCATACACACACCATACACACACGCACACACTCACTCATACACACACAAACACACACACACACAGACACACACACACACACACACACACACACACACACACACACACACAGGCAGAGAGACAGAATAAACAAAATTCAAATCCATAGCTACAGCCACCGGAGAACAAATAAAGGCAGTACAGTAGGTACGAAAACTAACAAAGCGTACACAGTCGTTTATTACATATGTATTAAGTGATGGTGAAAGGAAATAGTCCGCGAAATATGTGTAATGCGTGTATGGTATCCCTAGAAACGCGGAAGAGAAAATTTGCTTCCAAAAAACAGGTAAGTTCAAATGTTTGTATACCTTATGGGACTTAACTATGGCGTCATCAGTCCCTAAACTTACAAACTACTTATGGACTATCTAATACTAAGGACGGCACAAATATCCATGCCCGAGGGGGAATTCGAACCCCCGAACGTAGTGGCCGTGCAGACCGTGACTGGAGCGCCTCAGTCCCCTCGGCCACCGCGGCCGGCAAACAGGTAAGTAATAGAAAATACAGTCCAATTATCGAGATATCTGCTATTCGCTTATTTTACGATTTAACACTAGAAATAGCAAATCAAGTCGTCACGGAATTGACTCAGATTATATGATTGCAGATGACAACGCTACCACTGCCTAATTAAAATAAAAGAGTCCTACAACAGCACTTGATGTAAAACAGAGGTAATAACCAAAAATAAGACGTACGACCTTTTGGCCTAATATACATAGGTTAGTAATAAAATAACGTATTTTTGTTTTTCAAGCCATAAGTAAATAAATAAACGCACCGACGATGGCACACACATGTGTGGGTAAAAGTAAAAAAGCGTTTTCCATATCAGGCGGACCTCATACCCAGAATATGTATATTATTATCGTAAACATCTACATAATGTAGTGGCAAAACATTCTACACTTCACATTTCATTAACTCTCTATTTCTTAAGTGCGTTACACACGCATCGACGAACAGACAGACTGACCGAAGCTACCCGGTTGGTCGGGCAGTGTGTAACGATCTTTATTACTTAATCGCCCGAAACTCACCACTTAATTATAAAGTTACAACTGAAACACTGTTACTTATACCACTTACCTACAGTTCACTGTCAGCCAATACTCGGCCGTTTTCTTGTGTTCTTCATTCAGATCTTTCCTGACGAACATTCCTCATTTTGTGGAGTGTCAAAATATCAGTATAGCGAAATTATTTTTCCGACGTCCTCTGATACAAGAAAACGCACCTCAGTTCCTCCGCGTGCCTGCCAATGGGTTACCCGACATTTCTTTGTCTACTCTTTTCCTGTACCGTAAACACTATGTTCACTGTATCCCTGTGAATTTCATGTTCACCTACCGTTTACTAGTCAAAGCTGTATTTCCGCCAGCTAGGTCTTCACGACTAGAAATTGCTATTCTAAATGAAAATTCATGTCGTAAATAGACTACCTCAAGCGCTAAATATAATAAAAAAGAAATAAAAATAATAATTTTACAAAATGTTACTCTGCACTGATAATTGGAAAGTCAGAAAAATTGTTGCAGGACGACCAAAAGGTATCGACAGGAAAGGGAATAAGACAGCGTTGCAGCCTCTCCCAAAGGCTATTTGTATATTGAACAAGCTGTGAAAGAATGCAAGGAGAAATTTGGAAAAGGAATTAAAGTTCAGTTAGAAGAACCAAAAAACTTTGCGGTTTGACATTGTAATTCTGTCAGAGGCAGAAAGGAACCTGGAATTGAAACTTCCTGGCAGATTCAAATTGTGTGCCGGAACCGGGACTCGAACCTGGGACCTTTGCCTTTCGCGGGCAAGCGCACTACCAACTGTGTTATCCCGACACGACTCACGATGCCGTCCCACAACTTTACTTCCGCCATTACCTCGCCTCCTACTTTCCAAACTTCACAGAAGCTCTTCTGCGAGCATCGTGAGTCGTGTCGGGATAGCACAGTCGGTAGTGCGCTTGCCCGCGAAAGGCAAAGGTCCCAGGTTCGAGTCCCGGTTCCGAAACACAAATTTAATCTGCCAGGAAGTTTCATATTAGCGCACACTCCGCTGCAGAGTGAAAGTTTCATTCTGGAACCTGGAATCGTAGATGAACGTAATGAACTGTGTCTTGAAAATAGGTTATAAGATGAACATTAACAGGAGCAAAACAAGGGTAATTGAATGCAGTGTAAAAATCATGCAATGCTGAAGGAATTAGATTAGGCAATGAGGCAATAAAATTAGTAAATGAGTTTTGTTATTTGGGTAGTAAAATAACTTTGATGGCCGAAGTAAGGAAGATATAAAATGCAGAATGGCTATGGGGAGAAAAATATTTCTGAATAAGAGAAATTTGTTGACATTCAATATTTATGTAGATGTTAGGAAGCCCTTGCTGAAAGCATTTGTCTGAAGTGCAGCATTGTACGGGAGCGAAACATGGGCGATAAGGAGTTCTGACAAAATGATGATAGAAACTTTTGAAATGTGAGACTGCCTACATCACACTTGTGCGTCCTCTCCTGGAGTACTGTTGCCCATTGTGGGACCCTCACCAGCTGGGAATGACGGAAGACATTGAGAAGGTTCAGAGAAGGGCAGCTCGTTTTGTTTTATCACGTTACGGGGGGGGGGGGGGGGGGGGGAAGCGTCACGGAAATGTTGCACGAATTAGGGTGGAAATCAGTAAAAGAAAGACGTTATTCATTGCGGCGTGATGTGTTTGCGAAGTTTCAATCACCGACTTTTAGTTCTGAATGTGAAAATATTTTGCTAGCACCCACCTACTTAGGGAGACATGACCATCCCAATAAAATAAGAGAAATCAGATCGAAAACGGAACGATTCAGGTGTTCTTTCTTCCCGCGCGCTATTAGAGAATGGAACGGTAGAGAAAGGTTAGCCGGCCGCGGTGGCCGAGGTGACTGAGGCGCTCCAGTCACGGTCAGCACGGCCACTACGGTCGGGGGTTCGAATCCCCCTCGGGCATGGATATTTGTGCCGTCCTAGTTCGTAAGTAGTTCATAAGTAGTTTGTAAGTTTAGGGACTGATGACCCCGTAGTTAAGTCCCATAAGCTTAACAAACATTTGAACATTTTTTTGAGAAAGGTTATGGAAGTGGTTAATGAACCCTCTGCCAGGCACTTGAATGTGATTTGCAGAGTATCTATGTAGATGTAGATGTAGATGTGGTGCTGTAGACGAATGCTGAAGATCAGGTGGGTAGATCACATAAGTAATGAGCAGGTACCAAACAGGATTGGGGAGAAAATAAATTTCTCCCATACCTTGACTAAGAGAAGGGATTGATAGGTAGGACACATTCTGAGACATCAGGCAATCGTCTATTTAGCATTAGAAGAAAGTGTGTGGGGTAAAAATCGTAGAGGGAGACCAAGGGACGAATACAGTCAGCAGATTCAAAAGGATGTATGGTGCCGTGCTTATTCTGAGATGAGGAGGCTTACACAGGACAGGGTAGCGTGGAGAGCTGCATTCAACCAGTCTTTGGACAGGACCACAACAACAACAACATCGTATCTAAATCTAATCCGCTTTTCTTTTTCTTTTAGTTGCGTTAACACACAACTGCAGAGTAGTTTCCATTATTTTTCCTTACACAGCGGACAGATTTACTAATCTCTTTAGGCAGAGAGGCTTCTAATAATGAGAAGATATCGAGGAATGTAGAACATGAAGGCCACTTCAATAGCGAAATTATTCAGTACAAATATACAGTATTTAGACAAGGACGGGAGAGCAAATCTTGTCTACCGAAAGCTGCGGCCAATCCTGTAAGTGCATGGCATCGAATTAACAGGGTCGCTTTCATGCTATTTCCTGATCCGCCCATTCTCTAATAGCAGAGCAATAAAATTAATACTTAAATCATTTTGTGTGAATTATATCTTATTTCATTACAATGGACATATCTCCCATCATAGACCAGGGCCACAAGGTAAAGGTGAAAAACTGACCCAATAAGAAATAATGCAAATTACAAAACCGATGCGAATAGGGCCAGATTTGCTAACGAACCAGCAAACAGAATTTAATTATTCTCCTGTTTTAGATTACCAGTGACTTCTACATAGAATATAAAAACAGTATTTGGAACGCGAGGCTATCTCGGGTAAAGAAGCAATGACACAAATTCTGGAGTTACAGTTATTACTTAGCTGTAACTAGACAATATCAGCAAGTCATGAGCACCAAAATTTGGGTGTTAGATTAAGTTAGTTATTAACATCAATATTTATAAGAGCTATTCCAATGAATGTAACACGCAGATGTTATTATTTCTTAAATTACTCATTAATCAGTAATACCTTCCAGTGTTGAAGTGCAAAAAGAGAGAAACGTAATGTAATAGTTTGTCTTTACTTGTGTACTTTGGAATCAGTAAGGTGCTAGAAAGTAGGCTCAGAACCCGAAATCTATTTTGTCCGAAATAAAGTCATGTGAAAGAAGGCAATAAGTGTGGTTCAGTTTATTTAATCAACAAAATATTTTCGCACCAGGAGGACAAATTTTGTTTCAAATTGTCTTAAAAATACCGTAAAGAAAATCGCAATTGACATAATCACTGACATCCCAACTCTTGTATCAATTCGGCGACAGTTTCCACCCTATTTCGCGATTTACAAAAGAGATGACATCCTTCGATCAGCGATTTTCGTCAACCCTGTCTGGTAAAGATTCCATAGCGTGTAGAAAACCACAGAAGACGACGGACAAATGTGGTACCGCAGGTAAGTGTTCCGCTAACAAAACGCAGTTTGTTGTTTTCCTTCCCCTCGTCATTTTCTATGTAAAAAATCGAATTTACGTTATTCGTAATTGTAATTCTTACGAATTTAACTGAATGCTAACCTTTAAAATGATATAATGTAGAGAATTGGTATAAAGAAGTAGGAACTGAATCCGGACCCTGCACTTCTGGAAAGAAAGAAGAAGAAGTTTAGCTTCATTCAGTGGACTGCGGCATCCCTCTCTCACGGTACAGGGCGGAAAGCTGAACCCCAGAGATATAAAATGACCACGTTCATCAGTATGGGCATATAACCTTCCGCTGTCGAAAAATGATATTCTTGCTTTAAAAAATGGGGGGAGAGAGAGAAAACTGCGGTCATCGGTCCCTAGAGTTACCAGCTGAGGGACACGAACCACCGACGCGTGAGGTGGCGCTTTCGTACCCTGGCGCTCCAGAAAATACGGCCACTCCCACGCGGAACCAATACGATTTTTGTATAAAGCCAGAAACACTATTACGTTTTTCGCTGAGGACACTGGTGTCTACAGAAAGGTATTGTGGTTGGACGATCGTAAGGAAATTTTGATAAAATCTGGATAAAAGCTATATAAGCAGCATAACAGAGAGAAACAACCCGACAGTATTGTATCGCAAGATTGAAGATTAGCGTCAAGCATCTGGAGCACATCAAATAGTTTAAATACTTTCTAAGAGAGAGATAAAAATAGAGTTATACACATTGTTGCAAATTCAAATCCAGAGACGTTTCCACAGAAAATGACAATTTGTCTGGCGGTGATGAATAAATATGGACACTGTACTGTAATTTTATAGAGCAATTGGCAGGGGTAGTAATCAAGGGACATGTCGATACCAGAGCACAAAGTGTTCGAATTTCATGCCTTATACTAGGCTGGACAGTAACTATAGATCTTTGAAAAGCAGCCGAAGTCACGGCTATTGTGGTGTCGGGCACATTCTGCCCGGAATCTCAGTAACTGTAGTAGGTCTTCAGTGACGAGTCCTGCTGTGAATTAAGACCCGATGACCAGCGAAGTCGTGTCTGGAGTTGCCCTGAGCAGCGGTGAGTTTTCCCCGCCCTAGCGCCCGACTAACTGAAGTGTTCGACTGGGGTGCCATTTCATTCAATAGCACAATCCCTTTTGTTGTCATTCCGGCACTCTCACAACACAGCGGTACGCGGATGATTTTCTTCGCCCCCTTTTATTACCCTTCATCTCAAGTCACTCTGGTTTCAGGACGATAATGCAGTCGCCGGATATCACCCTATTTGCGAATGTTGGAGGATTATAGCCGAGGCTCTCCAAACAACTTTTACGCATGAGATCGACAGCATTAGGTACGGTATCCCTCAGGAGGGCACCCAACACTTAATCAGTCAATATCAAGCCGAATAACCGCTTGCCTAAAGGCCAGGTGTACACCAATTCGTTAATGACTTATCGTACAGAGTAAACCTTCAACGCCGGCGTCTCCTTCAGTAAAAACTTCCGGGCTTAGAGGCCATATCGAAATCTAATATTTCCTCCTTCGGCTACTTAAGGACCTCAGAAGATCTCTCCCACATTTGGGGACGGAACATAAGGAGGAAATTTTAGATATCGACGTTATTGACTTTTTTAGTGTGTGAAGTTTTTTCTTCTGAATATATCATCTAATTTTTATGAAATTTAAATCATTTGTCTGTATATGCACATAACATCTAAAGAGTTCTCTTCCATTCGGATTATTCCCGTTTCTTCCCCGCCCCCCTCCTCTCTCTGTCTCTCTCTCTCTCTCTCTCTCTCTCTCTCTCTCTCTCTCTCTCTCTCTCTCTCTCTCTCTCTTCTTGCGTTCTATTTAGGGATGGTACTCAGGAGCAATACAAAAGAGCCGAATACTTGAAATAAGAGCTTGAAAGGTCAATGAAAGACTTAGATTGTTGAAAACTGCGGTGCCTCTGTAATCGACGAATGATTACATGCGACTATTCGTAAAACTCGTAATTTTTATCAAGCAGGAATAGACGCCGAATGAGTTCAGAAGCCGCGGCGGAGTGGCCCAGCACATTGAGGCGCTATGCTTCGATGCCAAGGCGACTCCCCGTCGGGGGTTCGAATTCTCCTTCGAGCATGGATGTTTGTGCTGTCTTTAATGTAAGCTAGTTTATAAGTAGTTTGGCCCCGCAGTTAAGTTCCATAAGCTTCACAAACATTTGAACATTTTTGAGATCAGAAGCGCTTTGTTAGGATGAGAAGGGGTCGGAATACATCGCACGAAAGTGTAACAAAGATGCACGGGGAACGTTTGTAATCACTGAAGACTTGTGAATATCTTGTTGTTCACACTACAAATGCAAAGGTCGCGGGTTCGATCCCCGCCGGATCTTAGGATTTTTTTCCGTCACTTTCCACTTCTTTCACCTCTGGCAGTATTGCTCATGTGAAAAATACCGAGTAGCACCGTCGTTCGGAACCCACGTTAAACTGTAGATCCCCCTATAACTGGGTGGGTAAGTCAGTTCGAAGATCGGAGGAAGGCAACGGCATACCACCTCCAAACAGGTCCATGCCTAGTAAAGCACTGTCGTGTTCAAACCAATCTTCGGATTGTTTATTGCTTTACCTTCGCCTAACTCGTAAACTCTACTGGAGAAATTTAGAAAATCGATATCTGAGGAAGTGTGAGTGACCGTTCTGCTAACACCGTCGTACATTTTGCGTTAATGCGATGAGAGTGCATTAAAATAGGTTAGGATCTGTAGAAAAGAACGCCGATTGTCATTTTTGCCCGGCCCAACATGACAATGTAACAGGACGTAAAATTGATAATGTTTGTGTCGAGTAATCTGCACCAGGCACTACACTATGGCTTGCTGAGTGCCTTAGGCGGATCCAAGGGGGGATTGCGAAGTTAGCGTGCTATCACTGCACTGAGTCTTCGAAACTGTGAGGCCGGCCGCGGTGCGCCAGTCACGGTCTGCACGGCCACTACGGTCGGGGGTTCGAATCCCCCTCGGGCATAGATATTTGTGTCGTTCTTAGTAGTAGCTAGTTCGTAAGTAGTTCGTAAGTTTAGGGACTGATGACCCCGTAGTTAAGTCCCATAAGCTCTACAAACATTTGGACATTTGAAACTGTGAGACTTGTGTTTGATTGGACGTGAGGTAAAAAAGGGGTGGTCGGTAATAGAGTCTTCCTACTTAGCCAGAGTTTGGCTGACGATGAAAAATTCTTTCACCGCCCCCCAACCCCAGCAGGCCGTCCTGGATCCGCCCCTGGTGAGTGTACGATACACGTAAATACACACTGAAAAGCCAACGAAAGCGGTACACGTGTCTAATATCGGTGGGGCACGCACAAGTGCCGCAACATGACGTGGCAGGGACTGATGTCTGCTGGAGGAACTGACACCATGCATCATGCACAGTTGTCCATAAATACGAACAGCACGTTGCAAGGCAACGCTCAACAGTGTTCATTAGACTTGCGCATAATAGTTCGCGATCGGGAACGCTCACTTTAGTTCGCGGCTCTGCCGCGAACTAGTTCGTTCTTTTTATTCGTCCGCTCCCAGTGACGGCTGAGCGACGTGGTCTGCGCGTGCAGGTGGAGGGGGAAGTTCCCCCACCTAGCTGCTTCATGCTCTTGCTGCTTGAGCCGCTAACGATATCACGCAAACCAAAAGAAACAGTTTGTGAATAATTTCTCGCGTTTAAGTTTAGAGTTAGCTCTATATTTTGGCATTATGGAATTTATTAGTCAGATATTGCAGAGTGCAGAATACTTCAAAACAGAAATTTTGTAGCACTGAACTATGTAATCTAGCAGGCAGACGCTCACCTAGAAATGGCTCTCATCAGCAGAAGGCAAACACGTGACTTTTAATTCTGCTGCGCGCCCTCTCGCTATTGCCCGTCGGTCTTCGGAAAAGAATTCAACGAACTTAGAAGCAAGATGCGTTTTCTATAATAGTTCGCGACCGGTAACGCATGTTTTAGTTCGCGACCGATCGCGAATATTTTAGTTCCCAGCTCGGCCGCGAAGTAGGTCGCTCTTTTTTGTTCGTCCGCTCTTTTATTTCGTTCGCTCTTTTTAGTTCCTCCGCTCTTTTTAGTTCATCCGCTCTTTTTAGTTCGTCCGCTCTTTCAATTTCGTCCGCTCTTTATTAATTCGTCCGTTCTTTCTGGCTTTTGCTACAGCTACTAAAAGAGCTCTTTCTTTTGTTATGACATCTTTTTTATATAATTATCAGTGTTACCCAATCGTGTGCTATTACCCGTATTTTTGGGCAATTAGGCATCAAATACTTAAGTAAATAAACCAGTTATTTACACGAATGGGTGATTCAGTGGTATTCAACTACTTTGCATACAGATTACTCGTAGTAAATATTACTTAGACACTGCTGAATACCTTAGAAAAGAAAATTTGTGGCAGTGAACTATAAAATTACAGCTGAGCTGCGTCTCAGCTCGAAATGACACGTCTCGGTCGCACGAGAATTTTTATTGTTGTTAGGCAACCGGTTTCAGTCTGCTTGTGAGACCATCTTCAGGCCGACCATGGCAGCCGATTGTGGGCGAGTCGGGAACCGTTGGCTGTGGAAATCAGTTGTTGTGTTTTTTAAAATATAACAAATTATTAGTCAATTGAGGTCCAGCTACGCTATGCCTCCAAATTTTTGCCACTAAGGCTAACAGACTTCGATTCCTTTTTGTAGATTCCAACGAGAGGGAAAGACATGTTGAAATAACTCGTCACACTAAAACATTTTTGTAAATTCTTCAGTTACGTTTTATTGCGTGTGATTCTACAGAACTTCCAAGTGAATCAATCTCATTAACGGCAATCGTAATAATAATTTAAACAAAAGACAATGTACACGGAGTTTACACACAAAAACTGAGATTATATATTTGTTTATTCTGTGGATTTTCTCTGCCTTCTCCTAGCATCCACTGTGAAGTGACTGACTGCTCATCATATCTGCAACAAAGACAGATTCTCGCAGTAGTTACTACAATGCTAGGCCGCTCAAATGCAAATTAAAGCTTTGATAAACTCAAATCGATCATGAAGGAGTGTGTAGTTATTTTGTAGCACTACAGTCTTTAATTGTTTTTGTGCGTGTTTCAGTAAAATTCTACTCGTCGGTTAAGTGCGTTATTTAACTTTGGCTTGCTTTAGGCGCAACGGGTGAGTAGCATAATAAAAGGTCGTAGTTTAAGGGTTATTTCTATATTACATACAGACTTAATTGCTTCAGTGACTTTTCTAAAGAACAGAATTTATTGTAAAGATGGCGATGGGTCAGGTTGGCCCAGAGAGGACGGGGCATGATGGCCAGCCGAGGCAACCTGTCACGTCCCATACGAGTTGTACTTTTTTATACTCGATGAAAGGTTTGTTACTTTAATGATAACAACGTTTATAATTCTTCGAGTATATTAAATGATAAACATAATTGTCAAAGTTAAACATATTTTGATACGTTTCATAGTCAAAAGCTCGTCATAGTCACGAGATAAAAATCCTTGATTAAACGCCAACCAGTAAATTTTATTTTAACCTCAAAGAGTGATCTGAGAAGTCAGAATCTGGCTCATTTCCTTGTTTTCAAAACATGAGTTACCGCTCTGGTTTAAACCTTTGTTTTATTTATAGTATCATAAAAATGATCCGAAATAATAAAAGAATGAAACTGGAATGATTTCTGAAGATACGAAGCTAAGAGCAGTTTTAGAAATAAAAGAAAAGGAAAGATCTGTGAGGACTGTTAGCGAAGACTTTGGGATTGCAAGAAAATCGTACTGGAGGTACTGTGCTAAGTACAACAGGTCTCATGTCAATTTGCACTGGTAACTGAAACTCAGGAAATTGAAATTGAATTTCAAAACTTCCCACTGGACCAAAGCACTGGAAAGAAATACTGAAGAAAAATTAGATAATAGGCTAGAAAAGCCCGTTTTGAAAAAGGAAGTGAGAGGAATAGTAGAATGAAATTAACCAAATGAACTGCAGGAGTCGTAAACCGCAAAAGAAAAAACAAGGCAATATGGTGATAATGCTGACGATGAGGAAGAGTCACAGTGCCTTTTTGAAACAGTCAACTGGAGAACAAGGAATTCAGTGCACCAACTGTAAGCGTTGGGCTCATCAGACATGCGTGAAAAATGAAATCCGTTGACTATTTTATGAGTTTTGAAACTGTGCTGATGGTTTGGAGCTGGACATTGAATAAAGTTGACTAGTTTGTTTTAAGACATTATAAATCGTAATACGTTTAACCTGTCCTGTTATAGTTCTCAATGTTAAGCATTTAACTCAATATTCAACTTGATATTCTATACATTTAAGTATATTTCTCGATAAATGTTACTTTTATTTTTATATCCTAGTCATACTTACCAAAAGACTACATGGGTCAACGTGCCCCCAGCCGGCCGCGGCCAGACTGAGGCGCTTCAGTCACGGTCTGCATGGCCACTACGGTCGGGGGTTCGAATCCCCCCTCGGGCATGGATATTTGTGCCGTCCTAGTTCGTAAGTAGTTCATAAGTAGTTTGTAAGTTTAGGGACTGATGACCACGTAGTTAAGTCCCATAGACTATACAAACATTTGAACATTTTTGAACGTGCCCCAGCCTCTGGGCCAACTTAACCCGAGGTAGGGGCAGTTCAATAGTTAATTTTTTCTAATGCTTTAACTGATATCTTCAAGCTTAATAACTACCGTCCGGATTCAGTAAAGACCTATCTAATAGTTAACCATAATTTCAAAAATTTAAATATCTCAGATAAATTAACAAAAATTTTAAAAAAATATGGCCAACGTGCCCCGGTCTCCCCTACACAATGAATGGACATAGGTGATCAGGCTGGACGCGTGCGTACGTGCCACCTGTCAGAGTGGTATCTGGACACATCAAGGCTCCCACGTCAGCTGCACAACCTCCGCCAGCTTCAACAGTCCCCTGGTGACACGCAGCGTCCATGGGTTAATGAGGTTGTCTCCATTCCGTACAGTCTACTCGCTAGGAAACTCGCCAAACCATGCAGCACGTTGCCAGTCATCAACAGTCCACTGTCAGGTGTCGATGAGTTCAGGCGAGGCGTAAAGCTGTGTGTCGTGCAGTCAGCAAGGTACGCGAGTGGGCATTCCGCTCCAGAAGCTCACATCGACGATGTTCCGTTGAATGGTTGGCACGCTGTCGATGGCCCAGTATTGAGATCGGCGACAGTCTGCGGAAGGGTTGCTCTCATCTTGTTGGACGATTCTCTTCAGTGGTCGTCGGTCCCGTTCTTGCAGGATATTTTTCCGGGACTGCGATGTCGGAGATTTGATGTTTTACCAGATTCCCGACATTCAGGGCGCACTCTTGAAATAGTCGTAAGGGAAAATCGCCACCTCATCACTACCTCGGAGATGCTGCGTCCCATATCTCTTACGCCGACTAGAACACCACCTTCAAACTCTCTTAGGTCGTGATAACCAGCAACTGTAACAGCAGTAAAACTTTTGTGAGACTTTTGTGTCTCAATATTTTAACATTTGTAAAAGATTGTTTGAATACCATTATCTGTTTTACATTATAGGAAATGTAATCTGATTTATTTTCATCTTTAATTATAATAAATTGATTTTGAGCAGATCGTCGTTCATTTAAGAACATTCCTTTTTCACTATTTTGGAGGGGAAACAGAATAGTTAAATTCCACAGTTTACCAATAATTTTACAAGTACTTTTTTTTTTTTTTTTTTTTTTTTTTTTTTTTTTTTGTACAACTGATACATTGCAATAGAGTAGGAATATTTATTATTTGTTTGAAAATATCTATGATCACATCATAGCTGATCAGTAACATTTTAATTTTCCATATTTTGGAGAAATATGGTGGCGACACAAGATAATTAATTGCTATATATATATATATATATAACAAACGACATAGTTCACACTTGGCGACTCCTGCCATAGGATTAACGACATAGTTCATAACTTTAAGATAATAGATAAAAAATTTCTAGAATTAGGTCAGTCTTACCTACCTAACGACAGAGACTTCGGCAGTATTCAGTCAGCTAAACGCAAAGCCAAATCTCTGTTCTCAATAGGTCATTTTGTAGACCTCATAAAACACTACAGGAGAAAGAACTCTTTTCCAGTAAAACTGATGAATAAGTAAGACTTTCTTTATATCAGAGATTATGCAAAACATAAATTTGTAATGCGCAAGAAACTGTAGACGGTGAAAAGGTGGAGTGGATGAAAATTAAGTGGATGAGATTCGACGCATCTGAAGCCATGAGAATTAAAATCCGCTATTCACTTAATGAAATAGAAAGCTGAAAATTAATGACGTTTCACGAGTGAAAAGGCGCAGAAACACGGTGAAAATTACACGTGCTGCCCCTTACCCATGGTCTTTGCCACCAGCTTATAAAGATATCGTTAAAATAAGTAAAGCTAAGTATGAGGACCTAATGTCTTTGTTACCCTATATTCCAACAGTTTCACATGCACTTCGCCAGAATATAGAGGTGGCAAACTAAGGAATAAGAGAGAGTTTGGCGATGGCCCACACATGCTTTTTCTCGTTTGATTACAAAAACTTGGTGCCATTGTGGTCCTTCTCCAAGGGTCTAAAATAAGTACTACTTTAAACGAGTATTGTTAGTACTAGATACTTGTTTTTTGGTTTCATGTTGCTGGTATGGAAATGGAAATGAGCGTATGGCTTTCTTGGCCGGGAGATCCAAATGTTTGTAGAGCTTACGGGACTTAAATACAGGGTCATCAGTCGCTAAACTTACAAACTACTTATGAAGTAGCTAATACTAAGGACGGCACAAATATCCATGCCCAGTCCCCTGCCGGGAATCGAACCCGGGCCTCCTGCGTGGTAGTCAGCGACGGAGGCGGACACGTTGCTGGTAAAGTATCATCAATGTCTACTTTACACAATAATGTCAATAGTTTCTTTTAACATGTATTGAATAAATTATGCGAAGTACTAAACTTTGGGTCTATTCATCTTGGTTTCATGAAAGTGTCAGTTGGCCCACTCTGGCTCTCAGCCCTTCAAAAATATACTTATGTACAGTCGCAAAAATGAGGGACTACAGAAAAAGGAAGGAAGCTTACAGTTTAACGTCCAGTCGTCAGCTTGGTCATTAGAGACATGCTCTGATTCTCGGGTACGGATGGGAAGAAAATTGGCCGTCCCCTTTCAAAACGATCATCCCGGCATTTACCGGAGTGATTTAGCGAAATTACGGATGGCCTTCCGAAAGCGATTCCAGTGTGCTAACCACTATCTCGGTATTGGATACAGGGAACAAAGCTAGGGGAAGATAGCGGACACGAGACGATCGACCACCACACTGCCAAGCACATAGAGGCAGTGGAATGCGATGACGTGTTATCAGAGTATGCAGAAAAAGAATTCCTTTGACTTTGCCGATGCTTTGTCTCTCGGGAACTAATAACTGTCGACAAAAAAATGAGGCATTGAAAAACAGCAACAGCAAAAACATGGACGACTTTCCTCGAATGTGAACGGAAAGCTGGCAATACAAAGCACAGCGCGATTAAAGTGTAATTTTGCAAATAGCTTGCTAATTTCGTGCGAGTAACGCGCGAATAATGTAGTGATGATCCAAATCTGGCGTGTAATGCCGTAAATACTGGTAAAACGTATGGAAGAAAGGAGGTAACATTTTATATTTCCGTGACATTCGCCTCAACTGAGGAATATGTTAAAATGTTTGTAAATCTATCGGACTCAACTGCTTGGTTATGAGTCCGTAGCTTACAAACTACTTAAACTAAGGTAAAATAACCTAAGGACAACACAAATGCCCATTCCCGAAGGGGGGACACGAACCCACGACGGCGAACGGCCGTGTGCACAGCAGCACGACGCCCCAGTGCGCTCGGCTAATCCACCGCCACCCTCAACTGAGGAGAAAAAAAAATTGTTGACAACGCTTTGTGCACTGCATAAGCTTTTTGTAGGGTCTATCAGGATGTAAGAAAGATCGAAGACATGTGCGATATGCCGCGGTGGAGTAGCCGAGCGATCTAAAGCGCCTCGCTACGGAGCGCGCGGTTGCTCGCCGTGGAGGTTCGAGTCCTCCCTGGGGCATGGGTGTGTGTGTTGTCCTTAGGTTAGTTTACCTAGGTTTAAGTAGTTTGTAAGCTACTTACTGATGACCACGCAGTTTGGTCCGATAGATTTACAAATATCTCAATCATGTGCGATATGTTAGCGTTGGGAAACGTGCAGGATTAAGCTGCCTGTTATGAAGAAGGTATAAAAATTATCTTTACATAAGCTGCCTTCATGATCTTAATATTTCATTTGATTTTTGAAAGCGAATCGAAATTCTTTTATTTTATACTTATGACGATGTCGAAACTGACGCCAGCAGGGACGGTGGTCCGTTTGTGTAGTTTAGAATACGATGGTTGGAACTTAGTGGCAACTCTGATATGGGGACACTATTTATTCACCTGTTACTGCGTAGAATCCGTTTCCAACGATTTGGAAGGCGTAGTATACCGTCAGCAGATCCGGTTCTGTTGATGGTGCGAATGGAGTGAGCTACTGCCTGTCGAATCTCTGGAACAGTTTTGAAGCAAGTGCCATGAAGTGGTTCCTTCATCTTCAGAATCAAATCAAAGTCACAAGGACTTAAGTCCGAGGAGTATAGTATGGTGGATGGTACTGTACTTTCCAGTCCCATCGACCGAACAGACCAACCCAGCCTGCGCTGTATGCGCTCCTGCATTTTCATGGAAAATGGTGGGTGGGTTGCGCAGAAAGTGTTGCCGCTTCTTTCGCAAAGCTGGTCGCAGGTGATGACACTGTCGTGCTGTAAGACCTCTGACATATTAAATCTTGATCCAATTCCGTTGTTCCTGTTTCTAAAACATAGTGACACCGTCACGTTAGACCACTAGCCCACAAGTGACCGTGTCTTCCTTGATTGTGCGCTCGCTGGTGACGTGGGACGGGCGAGTCTATTTGCTCGGAGGTAAGGCAAGTATTTAAGCAACGTGAGCTATCACCGAAAATAGTAGATTCCATTGCACAGTGTCTCCGTATCAGTGTTACCACTATTTAAGTTTGCAACGCTCTTACAATGCACAGTTTTTTTTATTTATTTTGTTTTGGACACTTAGCTATAAACGCCCTGAAGCAGGCCTTACCATCATCTCAGTTGCAGTAAATGGCCACAGTAGGTCCGTGTCACACTTTGGGACTACTCGACACCAGTTACCATTCCGCATCAGGGCCGAGAATTCACCTCAGCCGCAAAACGCAATATAAATGAAATCTGCAGGAGAATGGACTACAGAACTTCCAGTCGCCTCAGGAGTTAAAAAACTTTCAACAAATTGCGAATGGTCTGTATGCGGAACATCCAACAGTGTGTGTAGCTGCACAGGTGAGACCATTTCTTGCGTCGTCAGTACTACTGTGATTGGATCACCAATCAAAGATGGAATTCACCATCCACAAAAACTCATTATTTGGCCCTGGCAATAATACGGAAGTACAATCCTCCCACAATGAACTTCCTTTTTGGAGAGACAGGGAAATGATATAATACTATTTTCGTTTGGTTCTTTTTGTTGTTGTTAGTCTTTGAACTGGATACCACTTTGCCATCTTACGTGTGCCTAACTCACACCGGTTATCCAAACTGGGAAAAAAGACGACCTACAGTAGTAATGGGACATTGCCGGTATCACCACAAGCTCGTTCAGTGACCCCAACACCTGCCCCCAACATGGCGTATTGGGGAAAACCCACCGCCCACATCTCCCCCCCCCCCTGGACAATGGCGTTCTTCCCTGAACAAAGGATACTGCCATGAATGATTGACAGCTAACATGAAATTATATTTGAGTCCTCCACTTAAGGACAATTGACATCTAACATGACATTGCAATCTCGTATATAATACATTGCACTTGTTCTAGACAAGTCTCTGATGAGGTATGCATGCATATTTATGAGTTTCAGTAATTAAACAATGCTATTATTGATTCTGTAAAAATATAAGGACGATACATCTCGAAAATAATCACAAGTATTCATGCCTTGGAAAAAGTACTAAACATATAATTCAGCAGAGCTATGACGTTATCACCTTTAGTATTACATGCTGCAGGCATTGCAGTGGTGGGGAAAGTAGTGCGCCCATCAAAACGGCTCTCGCCCGAAGTGCGCTACCATCTTTTCAGAACAACTCGGGGAAATTGTGCCTTTTTGTTAATTTTTTATTTGTGTTTTAACAAAAAATATTTACTTTTAAAAATGAGACTCTATAGCTCTTACAAAAAATTATTTTTGAAATAGCATATTTATGATACTAGTTCATTTAAGAAACATATACCTTTCAGAAGAAGCCTACTGTATATATGACGAGTCTGTATGTACAGTACTAATAGAATCAAAATTGGGTCATAAAAGTACTAAGTTTTTCTTCGATTCGTGTTTTGGATATTTTCTAAAGTTTCGCGTAGTGATTCTGCTGTACAAACATTAATTGTTACCTATCCGATGCTCGGGGCTGTTCCCCGTCGAGGTTTCGAATACTTCATCGAGCATGGATGTTTATGTCGTCTTTAGTATAAGCTAGTTTATAAGTAGTTTGTAAGTTTAGGGACTCATGACCCCGCAGTTAAGCCCCATAATCTTAATAAACATTTGAACATTTTTTTGGTTACCTAAACAGTGAATGATTTGCTTGTTTTACCGTTCTTCAACCACATTACAGAGCTGCCCTTCCTCTATTACTTCGTTTACCTTGTATCTGACTGTGGGACAAATGTTTGTAAAGCTTATGGGACTTAACCGCGGGGTCATCAGTCCCTAAACTTACAAACTACTTACGAACTACCTTATACTAAAGACGACACAAACAGCCATGCCCGAGGGGGGATTCGAACCCCCGACGGGGAACGGCCTCGCGCATCGTAACATAGCGCTCCAATGCGCTCGGCCGCTCCGCCGCGGCGACCGCGGGACAGTCCAGCGCAGAGCAGTGCTGTGCGGTCTCGCTCTTTCCGCAGCTCTCTCTCTCTGACTCTGTTGCCGGGCGAAAATGTTGACCATGCCTGTATTTTAACCTCAAAATACATACACTGTAAGTGACGGACGGTACACTGTAAGTTACATTGTGATTTCAAATAAAACAGCCTTGGTTGCAAAGTGGTGTTATTAAGTACCAATGACGCGTTCCGCCCTCACAGCAGAGCATCTTCAGTTTATCTGCATTACAAACGATACACAAGAATTACTGCAACATTTAAAGTAGTGAAACAGGGGGCTGTTGTAGTAATTCTTGTTTATTGTTTGTCATGTAGATAATCTGATGATGCTCTGCTGTGAGGACGAAACGCTTCATTGGTAATTAATAAAACCACTTTGCAACCAAGTCTGTTTCTACTTGAAATTGAAATTTCACTGGTTGCTGTATTAACCACACCATGGACTGGAAACCTATTTATAGCTACATTGTATGTATATTGAGATTATAGGACAGCAGCTGCAACTTTTTCCCTGTCATGATCTATTGGTTAATACCAACACCACATAGAGAGAAGGCCGCGGCGCTCTCGTGTGACGTCAGGCAGAGTAGGTTGCGCGCGCATATCTGACTGGAATACGGCCCACTATGCCGAAGAAGCAAAAAAAAAAAAAAAAGTTCCAATGTTTGTAAATCTATCGGACAAAACTGCGTGGTCATCAGTCCGTATCTTACAAACTACTTAATCCTAGGTAACCTAACCTAAGGACAACACACACACCCATGCCCCAGGGAGGACTCGAACCTCCACGGCGAGCAACCGCGCGCTCCGCAGCGAGACGCCTGAGACCGCTCGGCTACTCCACCGCGGCCCGAAGCAGCAAGCCAGTCAGTCAGCTATGCGCGTGCAACCTACTCTGAGTGACGTCACACGAAAGCGCCGCAGCCTTCTCTCTAGTCTAGCTGGTGGTGTTAATACCCCATGCCGGGCACTAGTGAGTACAGTTTTGGCATTTTATACAATTTGTGATCAATTTTCTTTTTTTCTTTTCGTTATCGCCATCCGTGGATGATGCCAAGTTAAAACAACAGTTTCATTATACGACCATTGATTTACTTGGATTAATATCAACTAGAAAGAACATGCTCTTAAGCTGCACATACGAACTGCATATTCCAATTTAACAGTGCCGTTGTAAACATCTTTAGTGTCCCCTACTGTTGTTCTTTCTGGAGAAAGTCAACGCCGGCCGCGGTGGCCGAGGGGACTGAGGCGCTTCTGTCACGGTCTGCACGGCCACTACGGTCGGGGGTTCGAATCCCCCCTCGGGCATGGATATTTGTGCCGTCCTTAGTTGTAGCTAGTTCATAAGTAGTTTGTAAGTTTAGGGACTGATGACCCCGTAGTTAAGTCCCATAGACTCTACAAACTTTTTTTTTTTATTGAGAAAGTCAAATTAAATATTAATTTAGAGGAAAAATACTGCATCGCCTAGTAAAACATATGGACGCTTGTTATTGGATCCTGTCAAAAATTCTTCTGGTAATTTTAGTCTTCCCATTTCTATTGCATGTCGGAAGTGGCATTCAACAAGAAAACTAGCATCATTCCCTTTTCCATAGAACCCTACAGCCACCATTATGAACTTGCAATTTCCGTCAGTGACAGTTAGCACTCCAATACTTGTAACTATAATACAGAGAACCAGATTTACTGCCGGCCGCGGTGGCCGAGAGGACTGAGGCGTTTCAGTCACAGTCTGCACGGCCACTACGGTCGGGGGTTCGAATCCCCCCTCGGGCATGGATATTTGTGCCGTCCTTAGTTGTAGCTAGTTCATAAGTAGTTTGTAAGTTTAGGGACTGATGACCCCGTAGTTAAGTCCCATAAGCTGTACGAACATTTGAACCAGATTTACTGTCCTTTTTTTTATTATTATTATTATTATTCGAACTTGCTTGCCATCAACAATTTCAAACGATTTAGAGAATTGCAATCTGTCCCAGATAAACTTTGCTATTTATTAAAGTCATTTTCTGTTGGCTCGGACATGTGTTTTATTACTATGGTTGACTGACTGAGCTGCAAGCAAGAGGCTCAGTAGTTGTGCACATGGCGCCGAAAGAGAGCGCGCGGCGCTAGCGCCCTCGAATTTCAACATCCAGTTCGCTATACTGGAGCGATGTATCGCTTTCTTTTCAGCTTTAAAAACAATTTCACAATGTTGGCTACATTTCGTACGAAGTAACGTTTAACCTAAAGTCAACCAAACGTAAAGTAGTCAGCAACTATATTTTTCATTGCAAAAGTTTGAAATGTTCTGCGATAGGTTAATTGGAAATTAAGTATCGTAATAATGATGGCGAATATCGAAAAAAACAGACACTCCGTTATGAAGTTGTTGTGTTAGCCTGTAAGATTTGCAAAACACGGTAATGTACGACAATTAGTTTCCTCAGAATCGAGAGAGAAGTATCATGCCGGCCGCAGTGACCGAGCGGTCTGCGACGCGCCAGTCACAGTCTGCGCGCCCGCTACGGTCGGGGGTTCGAATCCCCCCTCAGGCATGGATGTTTGTGTCGTCTTGCACTTTTAAGCCGCGAGATGAGCTTCTACTCATAGTGCAGCGCCATAGAAGCGGTAGACTTTGAAACTTTTACGCCCCAGTCTACTTTTACTTTGCTCGGATGTTCTGCTACGCTGATGACATGGCTTTGGCTGTGCAATATGGAAGCTTCGAAGAGTGTCAAAACACCCTCAACCAAGATTTTAGAACAATGGAAAAATACTTCAGAAGCTGGAGATTAATCCCCAACCCATCTTAAGACAGAAGTTACAGTGACATTTTGGATAAACGGGATTACTGCCGGATGTATGCGTCGTTCTGGCACAATATTTCGGCCGCGTGACTCGCTGCCTTCTTCAGGTGCTGCCTGAGACTGCCGTTTTTGGAGGACCTGGTCCAGTATTTATGCCTAGCAGACGCTAGGCGCTCTGTCTGCGGTCCCCGCCCCCCTGGTGCTGCTTGTAGGGTGTTGTCTCTTCCCTGGCGTTCCGACGGACGTCCGCGCCCCAATCGGCCGCCATCTGTGGCAGCGGCAACTCTCTGAGGCCCCTCCCGCGTTGGGTGCTCTCTCCGCGGTCCGCGCCCGTCTGGCGCTGCTCCTGAGGTGTTGTGGCTTCCCTTGTGCTCCGACGGACGTCCGCGCCCATCTTGTCCACCATCTGTGGTCGGTGCAGCTGTCTGAGGCCCTTCTGGCGTCAGGCGCTCTGATCTTTGTCCGCGCCCGCCTCGCGCCTCTCCTGAGATATTGTTGCTGCCCAGATGCTCCAACGGACGTCCGCGCCCGCCTTGGCCAACATCTGCTGCTATAACAGCTGTTTGAGGCCCCTCCTGCATCGGGCGCTCCATTCGCGGTCCGCGCCCGCATGGCGCTTCCTCTGACGTGTTGAAACTTCCCTGCTGTTCCGACGAACGTCCGCGCCCAGCTCGTCCACCATCTGTGGTCGGGGCAGCTGTCTGAGGCCCTTCTGGCGTCAGGCGCTCTGATCTTGGTCCGCGCCCGCCTTGCGTCTCTCCTGAGATGTTGTAGCTGCCCACATGCTCCAATGGGGGTTGGAACACTTGCGCGGAGTGACACTTGCGCGGAGTGACACTTACGCGGAACCCGGGGCCCTTGGGGCGGCTAATCGCTTTTCCTGGGTACAGGCCCACCAAGAAGTCTAGCACTGCTGTTGTCAAGTTTCCACACTGTCAACATAACACGAAAATCAGTGAAACTGCACAACCCTTTGCAAGCTGAAGAGCAATATAGTGACTTGTTCTAACTACATATTAATCCGTTGAGTGTTCCTCCTGTAAACAAAAAGGTATTTTAATAGTGATAATGTTTTTGAGAATTAGTCTCTGCTACTACAAGACTATGACTTTCCACAGTCATACCTCCTAAAAGCATATTATTCAGAACACTAAGCGTATCAAGACACCTGCGCAAGCATTAAATATATTAGGCATCCTGCACAGATACGTTGATGTAATTGACCGCTATGTAGTTAACCCCACTATCACGCAACTTCCATCTCTTTAAAAATAGCTACTATGCTTTTTAATAGGAGATGCAACCTTAAACCTTCAATTAAAAAAACGTTAATAATAAGTCAATGAGTATTTTACATACTTAAAGCGTTTATTCGTAGACCCCAAAACGATTTGGCTGTATTCGAATTACAAATACATCAAGAAATATATGAAATACGGAATGTGTAAGGGAATGTCACACACCGAAAAATGCTAAAGATAAATTCTATTTTCTATCACCGTCATATAGAACCATTTTTACTCCGAACTTGGCATAAACCAACAGGGAGAAACAAGTTGCAAGACTTCCAGGAAAAATGAAGCGAAATTGACAGCCAATAGTTAGTTATAAATTACATTGCCTGTTAACTGTATAAATATAAATTACGGAATACGCGGAACTCCTGTTCAGTACAGTCAAAAAGGTCTAAGGTAATAGGCAGTGGTTTACAATCAGATATCCGTATCACTCTCCTCCTCAAGAAGTCTGTGTGAAGATTTATGTTCAGAACATTCAAGAAAAAGGTGTTGAAACTATAAGAAGCAGCTCATTTACTCAGAAAGGGAAAACGTTATGGTGCCCGTAAATTTGAATGGCTGTATCTCTTGTAGTAACATTTAATTTTTGATAAAATGTTAAAATCCAATAAACTAGAATTTTGTCTTTCTAAACTCAGTGCCAATTTTTTTTGTGGAAATTTTTGCAGGAAGTAGTCTTGACGTGATTTCATACTTCTATGCATTAACATGTAATTTGTGTCACAAATTGCGCGACCGGTCCGGTCGGAGGTTCGAGTCCTTCCTCGGACATAGGTATGTTTGTTTGTACTTTGCCCAAGTTATTTAAAGTAGTGTGTATACACGTAATTTATTTATTTTATAACCACATTTAAGTACTAATAATTAAAGAAACTTAAAAGAGAAATTTGAAGTAAACACTGAAAACAAATGATTGATATTTCTCATGAGATGAATGCACACAACCGTTGTCTTATGTCTTGTGAATGTACCTACAAATTCTGCCATATGAAAATTGTAGTGTGAGTCCCAAATATGTTTTTTCTGTAATAACATTAAAAACATATTAAAAATTCAGAACTCGAAAATCAGTGAAGTTTTGGACTTGAAGCGTTTTGTGTTGCTACATCATTACATAGTAGACACGATTTTAAAATTTGGTTGCTATCGCCAAAGTAGACGAAACGTTAAATTTTTGGTGTAATCTTCGCCGTGTAGACTGTATGTTGTAGAAGTCTACGTCGAACCTAATCATACCTCTGAGGAGAGAACGTTGTTTGCATTTCTCCTGCGTTTCCAGTCGGCTGTGCTGTGCTACGTAACGACATCGTACCGTTCCACTTTACCGAGAGCTATATATGTGTTCGTGTGATGTCTGTTTTTTCGAAATAAGACATCACACCAATATATGTATCATTTAGACTCAAAGATTCTGGGTTCTGGTTTCATCGCTAACGCGATTAACAACGTTAGACCTCGTGTGTAAACAAAATGTTCAAATGTTTGTATAGTCTAAGGGACTTAACTACGGGGTCATCAGTCCCTAAACTTACAAACTATTTATGAACTACTTACGAACTAGGACGGCACAAATATCCATGCCCGAGGGGGGATTCGAACCCCCGACCGTAGTGGCCGTGCAGACCGTGACTCGGCCACCGCGGCCGACGTGTGTAAACACTTAAAGGTTATGAGTGCCACTGGAAAAATGCATAAGTAACACCTGTTGTTTGAGACTTGAAGATGACCTGAAATTAGCCGAAATCGATATCTCATAATAAACATAAGGTGTAGCTGTCTATATTTCATAATGCTATTCCTAACATATTTAAAAGCTGCTCAAAACCACCTACAAAAAACCTTTATAATGAGATTGTATATAATTCCACGATCAAATTGTGTTGTAGTAATTATTTGTAGTAATACACCCAAAGATCTGCCCTTGCTTTTAGTGCCTTGATCAGCTGTTCATTTTTAGAGGTATTACTAGGGACAGTAAAAATTCGCATTTGCGATAAATGCGAATATAGATGCGAATTCTGACTCTGCAGTAAATCCGAAATTGTAGTTAGCAACAGTTGCGCTCAATTCCGATTTCATCACATTCCTCTTCACATGGTGCTGTATTGTAAATCGAGTGATATTTGTATGACGTGTTATCTCCCTGTTGAATGAGGCTGTGATATCTCCAGGCCGTTACTACTGCTCCACCTCGCTCGGTGGGCCTTTCCCTGAATACGGCACAGGTAGCGGCTGGAGGGCGAGGAGTAGGGGTGGTGTATCCCTACTTCTGGAACACCCTGTTCACTACCTGCAGCGTCCGGGTCTCCGCGCAAGTGTCTACAAATTCCCTTTCCGCGCAAGTGTCACTCCGCGCAAGTGTCACAAACTCCTCCAATGGACGTCCGCGCCCGTCTTGGCCGACCTCTGCTGCTATGGCAGCTGTTTGAGGCCCTTCTAGTGTCATACATCCGGCAGTAATCCCGTTTATCCAAAATGTCAAGATCTCGCCGGGAAAGCATGAAGAATTACAACAGAAGTTACAGTATTTCACCTATGCAACCAACAAGTCACTCGATCTCTTGATGTTAGTTTTGCTGGAAAAAAGTTAAACCACAACTCACACCCAAAATACCGTGGCATCAGACTGGACAGATCACTCACATTCAAATCTCACGTAACAGAAACAGCAGCTAAGATACGAACAAGAAACAACATCATTCAAAAGCTTGCCAACTCTAGCTGGGGATCTGATGCACATACTCTGAACATCTCTTGTTTATCACTGGTGTATTCTGTTGAGGAGTACTGCAGTCCTGTTTGGCTTAACTGCAGCCATACATCCAAAGTGGACACTTAGCTAAATAACAACATGAGGATCATATCTTGGACCATAAAATCGACCCCACTGCCCTGGCTCTCCATTCTCTGTAATATAGCTCCACCACAAGTCAGACGGCAAGCTGCGTTGGTTAATGAGTGGAATAAAATTTCCGGCAATATTAATCTCCCTATCCACCAAGATGTTACTCCAAACAATCGTCGCCTGAGATCCAGAAGACCACCATGGAGAACAGCTCAAAATCTTATATCCATACCTTTCGATCCCAAGACCACCTGGAAAAATGATTGATGTAATTCTGGCATAGCCAGGAACCATAGGGAAATATCTCCTGACAGAAATGTACCTGGTACACATGCGAAGAAGAACATGGGTCACACTCAACAGACTCCGCACAGGCCATGGTAGAAGTGGAGAGATGCTCTTCAGATGGTGCATGTGAGATACTCCTCAGTGCGACTGTGGACATAGTGAACAAACGACCCAGCACATCATTCTGGAATGCCGAAAACGTGCATTCACACGAACTATTGGAAAACTGTATGAAGCCTCCCCTAAAGCCGTCGAGTGGATGGAAAAGCTGGACATACAACTTTATTTTTTTTTTTTTTTTTTTTTGCTTGCTAAATTGTCATATATCTGTATGTACGTAAGTATGTATGTAAATATTTACACCATTTGTACTTGAACACCACATACGCTAAATAATAAATAAATAAATAAACATTTGAACATTTTTGAGAAGCATCATAGGTCAAGGAAAATGCACAAAACCGGAAGAGGTGGTTTTTATTTTTAAAGGAGAAGGAGAATTTTTATCAAAAACTAATACCAGAGTGCGGTGTAGCTTTGTTTCATACACATAAGTACTTTTTACAGCAAGAAAATCGAAAAGTAATTTTGGTCATGTATTGGCATCAGCCGGCGCGCGGTTGGCTGCGCACTGTGGCCACCACCAGCTGCCATCGCGCCGTTGCAGCGCGCGCGGTCCGACCGCTGCGAGTTAAGCGGCCGAGCAGCTAGCGGGCAGCGATTCACCATGAACGTTCCCTCCAGACCGCTCCGTTACTCCCGCGCGGCGAAAATTGGGATGCACTCAACATTATACCTCAGTTTTGTAGTATTATTGTTTGTAACGAATGTACCTTATGAAGATAGATTATGTTTACAAACCACCGAAGAGACGTAAAGTAGTTTTAAAAACCCGAATTTGTCATTTATTTCTGCAAGCTCTCCCATCAAGTAGTCGCTTTACAACGAAGGGGAATCTTCGGGCTCGCCGTCGAAGGTTCGAGTCCTCCCTGGGGCATGGGTGTGTGTGTTTGTCCTTAGGTTAGTTTACCTTAGTTTAAGTAGTTTGTAAGCTACGGACTGATGACCACGCAGTTTGGTCCGATAGATTTACAAACATTTGAATATTTTTAGAATTTTCGGATAAACTGCTCTTGAATGTTGAAATAAATTCAATGGCTTCCCTTCGGAATTTTTACCGGCCCGAGAGTCAAACCCGGTATGCCGCTTTACGTGAGCAGTCGTCTTAACCACTTAACCGGACAAGCTACCCTCACGCTACTGATGTACTGTCCCAATCTACGCTACACTTTACTTGATCATTGTAATAAAGTAAGAGAAATCAGATGGAAAACGGAAAGATTTAGGTGTTCCTGTTTCCCACGCGAAATAAGATAATGGAACGGCAGAGAAATACCAAAAAATCAGTTCGATGAGCCCTCTGCCACGCACTTCAATGTGATTTGCAGAGTATTCATGCAGGTGTAGAATCTGCCAAGAATCATTAGACTGGGCTACTACGACGTATTATGCAGTCAGGCAAATACATCAAAGAAGAGGAGAACCTGCTTCAATACATTGCACCCCCCCCCCCCCTCCCTCGATCACTCCACATATCTGACGATTTGGAGTAACGTTTTCTGAATGGTTGGCCCGCCTCTAATAATATCACTGTCGACGAGACATTAAACCTTAATCTTCCGTCCTTCCTTGAGAATGGACGGTAATGAGTGGAGTAACTTACGGATTTACCAGTGGGCTGCGTATGCTGTAGACCCTAGCTGCCTGCCAAGAGTAGATATAACACAAGCAAACTATTTGTCTTATGTAGCGTTGTGCTGAGTTTGGGAATACGTACACATGGCACACTGTTTTTCAGAATGTTTTTCGTTTTATCTATGTGAGTCTCTTTGCAGATTTTTGCTGGTATGAGACCAAATACCTAATATGAAACATCCGATTCCAATACCGCAAGATATCTTACTAATAGTTCATAAACATCTTATGCCAAAACAAATTTGACTGTGAATCACATAAATAACATTAAGAACATTCTGAAACACAGTGTGCAACGTGTATGTATTCCCCAACTCAAATGTTCAATATGTCTGTAAAACTTATGGGACTTAACTGCGGGGTCATCAGTCCCTAAACTTACAAACTACATATGAACGACATTATACTAAAGACAACACAAACATCCATGCCCGAGGGAGGATTCGAACCTCCGACGCAGGAGGCCGCGCGATCCGCAACGTGGCGCTCCAGACCGCTCATCTACTCCCGCGCGGCTTCCCAAAGTCAGCACAACGCTACATAAACCAATAGTTTTCTTGTGTTATGACTACTCTTGGCAGGCAGCGCATAGGCCTTGTATCTAGATGGCGTTGCTAGGGGGCGGAATTATAGGCTCAAATTTGAAGCCAAAACTTTTAAATTTTAAGTAAGTGTAATAAAAGAAATTTAATTACGTTTACCGAAGGGTTAGCAATTAAATAATGACAACTATTAATTCACAACCGATGCAAAAGCGTTACACGTTTGCACCTCTTACTACCATTCAAAGTACTCACCAGCATTTTGTAGAACCCGTTGCCAATGATGAGGAAGGCATAGTATACAGTTAGCAGAGCCTGTTCTATTAATGGTGCAAATGGAGCGGTGTACTGCCTGTCGAATCTGTGGAATAGGAAGGAGGAAGGAAGCTTAGGATTTAACGTCCCGTCGACAGCTTGGTCATTAGAGACGGAGTTAACGCTCGGAGTTTTGGGTGTGGATGGGGAAGGAAATCGTCCATGCCCTTTGAAAGGAACCATCCCGGCATTTGCCTGGAGTGATTTAGGGAAATCACGGAAAACTAAATCTGGATGGCCGGAGGTAGATTTGAACCATCTGTGGAACAGTTATGAAGCAAATGACACGCACGAAGTGGTTCCTTCATCTTCGGAATCAAATGAAAACCACTAGGACTTATATCAGGGGAGTTTGGTGGTGGTTAAAGTACTTCTTAGTCCCATTGACTGAAGAGGACATCAACATCTTGCGCTGTTTGCGCCTGCGCATTGTTGTGCAAAATGATGGATGGGTTGAGCAGAAAGTGTTGCCGCTTCTTTCGCAAAGCTTTTCGCAGGTGATGCTGCAAAAACGAACAGGAATACTGCGCATTGACGGTCTGCCGTGGAGGAACGTAATGCGTTAGGATAACACCATCACCGTCGTACACGAGAATTACCTTATCTTCCACCATACTAGGGCTCTGACGCACATTCCACTTTCGCGGAGATCCACAATGACGCCATTTGTTGGATTGGTCCAACTCCGTTCCTGCTTTTTCGAAAAAGTAGTGACACTGGTACGTTAGACCGCTCACTCACAAGAGACCGTTTCCCTCAATCCCCGGTGACATGGGACGGGCGAGTCCATTCGCTCGGAAGTAAGGTAGCTATGTCAACAACTTGTGCTATCAGCGACAATAGTAGATTCCATAGCATAGTGTTTCCACATCAGTGTTGCCAATATTTAAGTTCCAACCCTCGTACATTATTGTGTAAGTATTACGGTACACCTTACCCCACATTATTAATAGTACGTGACTGTTTTTTTTATTAGCTGAGAAATATACAGAAAAGCTATTTACAGTGCACTCTTAAGGAAATAGGTGTGTTCTAAAAATAACCTAGGAAGTGACAATTCGATCTCCTAGTTCAGTCATACTAATTACATCTACATATATACTCCGCAAGCCAGGGTAAAGTGCGTGGCGGAAGGTACACTGTACGACTACTAGGCGTTTCCTTGCCTATTACGCTCCCAAATAGAACGAGGGAAAAGTGAAGCTCTATACGCCTCTGTACGAGCCCTAATTTCTCTTATCTTGTCTTTGTCATATTTACGCGAAATGTAAGCAGGCGGCAGGAAGATCGTTCTAGTCAGCTTCAAATTCGGGCCCTCTGAATTTCCTCGACAGAACTTCTCGAAAAGAATGTCGTGTTTCCTCCAGCGATTCCCATTTCAGTTCCCGGAGCATTTCTGTGACACTCGCGCACTGGTCGAACCTACCAGTAACAAACCTAGCTGCTCGCCTCTGAACTGCTTCCATGTCTTCCTTTGAACTGATCTGCTGCGGGTCCCAAACACTTGAGCAATACTCAAGACGTGGTCGTACAATCGTTTTATGCGAGGTGTCCTTTACAGATGAAGTACATCTTCCCAAAATTCTCCCAATAAACCGAAGTCGACTGTTCGCCTTACTCACAACTGTCCTTACAAGTTCGTTCCACTTCATATCGCTCTGCAATGTTACGTCTAGATATTTGAACGACGCGACTGCATCAAGGCGCTCACAACCACAGCTGTATACGGACATTATGTGATTGTTTTTCCTACTCATGTGCATCACCTTACAATTTTCTGTCATTCATCACACGAACTAGAAAGTTTTCCTAATTCATCCTGTATGCTATTACAGTAAGTTAAAGACGACACCCTCCCATACACGATAGCATCATCAGCAAACAGCCGCAAATTACAAGTTACTCTGTCCTTCGTCCTTCAGATCATTAATATAGAGAGAAAATAATAGCGGTCCTATCACAGTCCTCTGAGGCACGCCTGACGATATACTCGTATCTGATTAACACTCGCCGTCGAGAACAACCTACTGAGTTCTATTACTTAGGAAGTCTTCCGTCCAGTCACAAATATGTTAACCTATTTAATATGCTCCTATTTTTCTTAGCAGTTTGCCGTGTGGAACCGCGTCAAATGCCTTTTTTAAATCGAGAAAAACAGAATCTGCCTGTTGCCCTTCATCCCTGACTCGCAAGATGTCATGTGAGAAAAGGGCAAACTGAGTTTCACGCGAACGATGTTTCCTAAACCCGTGCTGATTCATAGAAAGAAGCTCAAATTTATTCGAGCTAAGAATATGCTCCTAAATTCTAGAAGAAACTGGTGTCAACGATATCGGCCTGTAATTTTGTGGGTCAGTTCTTTTACGTTTCTTATAAATGGAAGTCACCACCTCTTTTCCAGTCACTAGGAACTTTGCGCTGAATTAAAGATTCGCGATAAATGTACGCTAAGTAAAGAGGCAATACCACAGAATACTCTTTGTAAAGCCGAATTGGCATGGAAAAATGTGGTATTATTAGGACGATAGTGCACAAAACATAAAGCTACAATCAGTGGCGGAGTATGGCCGTTGGAGTCCCGTAGCGGCGGCGAAACAAAATGAACCCCCCCCCCCCCGTCCACTTGGAAATACATGTATTACTATAAAAAAAGAATTGGAGGCCCCCCAGGACGAGAGACACGGGACAGTCTGAAAAAAAAAAAGCGTTTGAGTTTTGAAGGCTGCAGCAGAACATGATGCAAGTCGAGCTCCCACTACCACTTCCACCCCCTAAAAAAAAAACCCTTGCTTTCGAGGTATTTGGTGGCCCCCCAAGACCGGAGGCTCGGGGCGGTCCGCCCCCCTCCCCCTTAAGGCTAGTCTACACGACGACACTAGGTTGCGAAACTCGTTGCATGAAATGAATTGCGCGCAACTGGTTTCGTGTATGTCTGTAGACACGGCGCCAATACTATACAGTTCAGTTTCGTTGTTTTGTGCCGTAGTCACCGTGAAATGAAAGTTTTGGTAGCTGTAAGAGCTGTGGCGAATCTTTTGCTTGTCTGTGTGAAATCGCTGCATAAGACTAAACATAAAAAAATAAGAAATGTGTTTGGGTTCGTGAATGGATTAAAAAATGCCGTCAGCTCTGTTGCTCAGCGACCTTGCTGAATGTGATTGAAGACCCTAGAAGTTATTTTAATCAACTTAGAATGTCACTAGAGCAGTTAACGTTCCTTTTAAACTGAGTTAGTAATTCAATACAGAAACAAGTTACCGTTATGCGTGAAGCACTGTCAGCACAACTGAAATTACAAATTGCATTACGTTTCTTGTCAAGTTCCTATTCGCCTCAGCAGTACTTGTACGGTGTTACAAAAGCCACAATTGCCATACTTCGTTTGTATAGGTATTTCGAATTGGGTGTATTTTAGTCTGCTATTCACTAATCGTCAACCCATCAATATTTAATTTCACAAAAAAAAAAAAAAAAAAAAAAAAAAAAAATCAAATGTTTGTTAAGCATATGGGACTTAACTACGGGGTCATCAGTCCCTAAACTTACAAACTACTTACGAACTAGGACGGCACAAATATCCATGCCCGAGGGGGGATTCGAACCCCCGACCGTAGTGGCCGTGCTGACCGTGACTGGAGCGCCTCAGTCACCTCGGCCACCGCGGCCGGCTTTAATTTCACAAATAATTGCTAGAAGAGCACTAACACGCCGTTAAAATCGTACAAACACCTACGCAATGCATATATGTTCATAGACCGAATTATTCCTTCCGTTCCCCCTGTATATTGTATTTTGTTCTGTATTGGTCATAACCTAACCCAGTGCCGGATTAAGCAAGCGCGGGGCCCGTAGCAAAATCTGACAAAGTGTCCTCGGGTTGCTTAGGACTTTAGGTCACATGGTTTTGGATATAAAATAAAAGATTATTTCAAATAAACGTTTCTCGATTTAATTTCGGCAATTTTAGAAATAATACAAGTTACATCAATTACTCTGAGTAAATCGTATTCAATGTTCATTATACTGAAGTCATTTAGACGTTCCTGTCCCAACATATTTCTTAATTCATTTTTAATGCGCTTTAACGTTGAAAAAGAACGTTCTTCACTGCAGTTGGTGATCATTAAAGATAAGTAAATGCGTAAGGCTATTTCTACATTCGAAAAACACGATCCTAATGAATTTTCCATTAACAATTTGTAAATTTGTAGTTCTAAAGGTTCGTTATTTTTTCTGTCAATGGCAGCAGCGATATCCGTTTTCAGCAGCTCAGCGAATTGCACCAGTTCGTCGTCAAGCGACTCTTCTAAATCATCTGGGTAAGCATTCACAATATTAGGAGTTCTTTTCAAGATCTCTTCTGCTGTAAGTGATTTAAAGTCCCGTAATATTCCAAAAACATTAGTCAAGTGATGGTATTTTTCCATGCATGTAGCTAATGCAGCCAGCACGTTATCAGTTATTACAATAAACACTTGAAATTCAAAATGTTCTCCAGGTGTCTGATTTTCAACAACTTCATCGAGTGTAGTTGACCCACTAAAATGGTCGTACTTTGTATTTCGCTTGTGTCGTCTTGAACTTTCTTGCTGATATTCTTCACAGCTAGTCAGGGATTTGGCTTTAGCCTCAATTTATGAAAATGTGAACCTTATTAATTGGATATATTCATGTAAGGATTTATAAAGTGCATATCCGGTGTTCAGATCTTGATCAGACGACTGCAGTGAAATGCTAGTCGATTGCAAGCGACCTAGGATTCTGTTCCATACAACACACATTAGCCGGCCGCGGTGGCCGAGGAGACTGAGGCGCTCCAGTCACGGTCTGCACGGCCACTACGGTCGGGGGTTCGAATCCCCCCTCGGGCATGGATATTTGTGCCGTCCTAGTTCGTAAGTAGTTCATAAGTAGCTTGTAAGTTTAGGGACTGATGACCCCGTAGTTAAGTCCCATAGACTATACAAACATTTGAACATTTTGAACAACACACATTATTCCCGTCTCCAACTTACGCATTTTCAAAACCAGTCCGTAAGCCTGATTGCGGCACTCTACCTTTTGATGCATATTAGTAGATATGTCATTCAAAACTTGTTTGATGGTATTCAAACCAAATAGAAGCGCCTTTGTAGCATCAGCTCTGGCCGACCACCTAGTATCCGATAACCTTTTAAAAATCGGAATTGTAGTGCTCATTTTGCAAGTGCTTTCAAAAGAAGGCCCCATCGATAGGTAGAAGAGGAAAAATGTATAGAGACTTTCAAGGAAATCAAACAAAATGGATGCTTCTGTACAATATTCTGCAGCACACTTGGCGACCAAATTTAGCGAATGTGAAAAATAGGGAATATATTCAGCATACTTATATATATCTTTAATTCGTGCTCCTAAGCCGGTAAACCCGCCACTCATATTACTGGCATTGTCCCCACAGCAATCTTTGATATTAATGCCATTCTTTGCTAAAAAAGATAGTAATCTTAGGGAGAGTTGTTGAGCAGTATGACCCTCCATATCCAAAAACTTTACAAATCTTTCACTGGTCCGGATGGTAGGACATAGCGCACTATCAGAGTCAGTTTATCTACGTGAGATATATCAGGAGTAGAATCCAGTGAAACTGAACAGTATTTGAATCTCTTAATTTCGCAAATAATATGATCCATTATGGCTGATGCAATTAGATGCATAAATTCCTCGCACATTGTTTTTGACAAATATGACGTATGTCCCTTTCCTTTATTTGCATGAACACGTATATGTTGGGACAGAAACGCATCAAACTTGGATAGTAATTATAATAACCCTAAATAATTTCCATTATTGTGTGAACCAACAATTTCATCACTACCTCGAAATGCTAGCCCTCGCCCAGCTTAAAAACTTATAACTACAACAATTCGTTCTAAGAGTGTTCGCCAATACTTTTGTTTGTTCTCAGTTAGGCTTAGAAGTTGAGAATCGACAAGTGCATCCTTGTTTTTGCGAACTAACAGGGAAATTATCGCTTTTCTATGCAAATTGCTTTCTTCATGTCTTTTCAGCAAAATATTTGCATTCTTCCAGTCATCCAATCCGTCTTTTGTAAACCGTGGCGAGCCGTCAGAATATGTCACTTTTCAGACAAAACAGAACAGTCGCCCTTTGCTTTCTGAAAAGCACAGCCAATCCCTCATGTAAGTTTTATTCATTAGTTTATATGTGAAAAACGACTTTCTACAGAATCTTGGCTTGGTTTCCTTCTCATATATTTTCTTTGAAGTAAAAAACTACTGTTTACATGCTAAACTTCACTACTTCCTTTCATAATCCAATAATCTCTTTCAAAGTTCATTGCAAATGTAGGCTTCCGCGGCTGTTGTCACTATCAATAAAATTCTTCCGAGTATAAGACCGCGTCGTCATTTTACAAAAATGTCGGCAGAGTTTATAAAATGACGATTCTGTCAAAGTTGTTTGGCCACTCACCAATATCATTAGAATACATTTTACTTTCACTTTGTGTTCCACTTGCACAAGATGCAGTAACATCACAAGCCTGTATTATTTTTTCGTCTTCTCTTTGTCTTGAAGTCTAGGTCTCTGGGCCGATATGACTTCCCATGCTTCTCATTTCAGTTTGTCTTGGAGACGATATGGCTGAACTGCAAAGACTTGCTGTCTGTTCAGTTGCTGTATCACTTGTGGAAAACGTAACTACATCGGAAAAAGTTGCACATTCTGATGACTCTTCTGCAGTGTAACTATCATCCTTACAATCAACTACAGCTTTTGTTTTGTACTTAATTTTCTGCATATTCCGCAAAATCATTATGAACATTAAAAACAGTTTACATGTTTTAGATATAACAGCATCTGCCTTTCTCTCCTTTTCATCTCTTGCTTTACGCTTTGCACTTCCAGAAGCGTTCTGGTGTCCAGTATCTCTCCGTCTGTTGCTCATGGCGTTTAGCCAGATCTGTGTAGAAGGGAAAATAAATTACAAAATAAAATGGAACACTACTATTTAATCGGACTGGGTAACGCGAAAGTATCATTAATAATACGAGGGTTGGGCAATTATTTATTTGCAATTTATATAAAATAGCTACACGTTTCAAAGCTTTACTGTCCTTCAGAGTAGTCACCGGCATTGTGTACAAGCCGTTACCAGCGATGTGGAAGTCGTAGGATATAGTAACACCGATTATGTTGAAACTTAGAGCGGAGCGGTCTATTGTCCAACGACACTGTTACAGTTGAAGCGAATGCCATGAAGTGCTTCCTTCATCTTAGGAATCAAGTTGAAGTCACAGGGGCTTAAGTTCTGGGAGTGTGGTGGGTGGTACAACACTTGTGAGACCGGCAATCGAACAAATCCGTCACTACTTGCGCCATATGCGCCCGTGCATTGTCCTGCAAAATGATTAATGTTTCCCTCAGAAAGTGATACTGCTTCTTCCTATAAGTTGTTCATTTTTTTGAACACAGCTTGCGACCAAACTGGTGTTGCTAAGAGTATCCTACGAGTTCCACATCGCTGGTAACGGCTCTGGAGCACACTTCGAGTGGAGTTAATTTCTGTTGTGGTTAAGTGTTAGCAACTGTTTTAGTGAAAATGGCAGAATTATGGTGCTCGAAAGGTAGGAAAAGATATATGTAAACTAAATAAACACAGAAAATATAAGTTTTTACAGATTTAACATTGGAAACATATTTGGTTGGCGACTCACTTTCTTTCTGAAAAATCACGAAAGAAGACGCATAGCCCTTTATAACGAATCAAAAATTTAAAATAATTTCCGGTATTTAGCAGACAGGTTTTCAAGATGGAGTAGGGGAAGACGCAGGAATACACAAGACAACTATGTCACATTTTCACATGTGTTCCGGTATTGGAATTGTTATACGTCAACTGTAGTGTATGGGCGTTCATGATAAACATTGTAGGCTATAAATAAACCTAATTCGTGTATTTTTCGTAAATAAAAATTGTTTACTTCCCCAGAGATAAAATACAATTTTCAAGAAAAAAGAAAACAATGCTCTGTTGTCACGTAAGAATGTCTCTCATCAATTTTACGAAAATGGGAGACGTTGCTCTGAAAAGTATTTAATCGGTAATTTTATTATTTAAACTTTGGGGTATATATGAACAGACAAGTACCTTACCTTATGCTTCAGTGGTTCTTACTTTTCAGTCAGCAGCTTTGGAATCACTATATAAAATCAATGCCACCGACTTAATACTTTTTTCTATTTTTTTTTTTTTTTTTTTTAATCTATCGGGCCAAACAGCGTGGTCATTAGTCCGTAGCTTACAAACTACTTAAACCTAGGTAAACTAACCTAAGGACAACACACACAGCCATGCCCCAGGGAGGACTCGAACCTCCGTAGCGAGGTGCTTTAGACCGCTCGGCACACTTAATAATCATCAACTTTGTAAAAGAAGTTGACGATTGGCGTCCAAACACCGACTGTTAGATGTCTGTACCCAGGGCCGGCGCACAAATAACAGCCGCCCCGTGCGAGCTGCAAAATTGCTGCCCTATTAAAAAAAAAAAAAAAAAAAAAAAAAAAAAAAAAAAAAAAAAAAAAAAAAGAGAGAGAGAGAGACAAGTGTATTCGCGCCCAGGCGCCCCCCCCCCCCCCCCCAAATGCGCGGGACCCGTAGCATTTGCTAACTCTCGCTACGTGGCTAATCCGGCACTGACCTAACCTAGAAACACGCGCAATCAGTTTCGCCAAAGTTGGAAGGTGCCGAAACTATTTAATTTCGCCAACGAGTTGCGCGATCGCCTGCCGCGCATGCGCATTGGCCTGTAGCGTAGTTTCATGAAACGTAGTGTCGTCGTGTAAACTAGCCTTCGCCACGGGCTACAATTTCATTGACAAGAATTATAATTAGCTTGATTTTGAGACATATTATCGAATTGTAGAGGTCGCTTGGGGAGACAAAATTTGAATAGCCTGGTAGCGTGAAGTGTGAAAATCCGGCAGTGAGAGGAGTGGAGTGTGAGGCTGGTGAGGCAGCGGTGGACCGCTGGGATGGGGTGTCTGGCGGGCACGTGCAGGCTGCTTGCTGGCGCTGGCGGGCCTTGCCCTTGCTGACGCGGCGCGGCTGCCGCCAGAACAATGGGCTTCCGGCCGGCCGCGGCATTCCGCTGCCTCCGGGAAACTGACTGCTTCTGCGAACCGCGCCAAGTCTGCAGCCCGAGCCGTCAACAACCGTCCCACACTGGGGCCACCAACTCTCCCGTACTACAAGGCTCCTCCCGTATTTTACCACTCTATTTTCATATCTCCCGTCTCCCTTATTGTCCGCCTATTTCTCCGGTATATTTCGTCATTGTTATAACTAGACCTCGGATTTTAGGTAAAAACATATTTTGTTCCTCATTAAGTAAAGGCAATAAAAATTGTACACACACGAATTATGCAAATTAATGATCGAAAACGCTAGTTTATAGCACCTAAAAATACCTAATTTTAGGTTAGTACCTGATTGTACCTACATTTTAAAAATCGATTAAACAAACAAAAAAAAAATTATGCCAAAATTTCTCTCGTGGTCTTCCCAGCTAATAATTCTACAAATATTTTATCGAAAATTGTAATTTTATAGTACCTAAAGTACTTAATTTCATATTTGAACCTGACTGCAGCTTTTAAAAAAAAAAAAAAAAAAAAAAAAAAAAAAAAAAAAAAAAAAAAAGAGAGAGAGAGAGAGAGAGAGAGAAAAGACATTAGAAACATTGTTTTCCAATTGCCGGAGGAGGCAGTGAGTATCACTTCAGCTAAAGAACCAACAATTTCCAAACGACATTACATACATATAATCTCATGCATTTTTGGTCCCTATTATTAAATCTCTAGAGTGTTCAGGAAAGCCAGTCTAAATACATTACTGTGAAAGGTAGAAGAGATGGCAGAAAAAACCAACTTGGCCCCAGGATCTAATGGTATGAAAGTTAGTGAGAAACTGAAGACATTGCTACAAAAAAATCCAGGACTGTCTGGCGTTCCACAGGAAAGCGTTATAGGCCCCCTACTCTTCCTTCTGTCTATAAACGATTTTGGAGACAATCTGAATAGCTCCCTTAGATTGTTCGCGGATGATGCTGTCGTTTATCGGTTAGTGAAGTCAACAGAGGATCAAAAGCAACTGCAAAGTGATTTACACAAAATTTCTACATGGTGCGAAAATTGGCAATTGACACTAAACAAAGAAAAGTGTGAAGTAATACACATGACCACTAAAAGAAGTCCGCTGAACTTCAATTACGCGATAAATCAGTCAAATCTTAAGGTCGTAAATTCTACCAAATACCTAGGAGTTACAATTACGAACAACTTTGACTGGAGAGAACACACAGAAAATATTGTGGGGAAGGCGAACCAAAGGTTACGTTTCATTGGCAGAACGCTTCGAAGCTGCACCAGCACCACCAAAGAGACTGCCTACATCACACTTGTACGTCCTCTCCTGGAGTACTGTTGCCCCTTGTCGGACTGACGGAAGATATTGACAAGGTTCAGAGAAGGGCAGCTCGTTTTTGCGGCGTGATGTGTTTGCGAAGTTTCAATCACCGGCTTTTACTTCTGAATGTGAAAATATTTTTCTAGCGCCTACCTACTTAGGAAGACATGACCATCCCAATAAAATAAGAGAAATCAGACCGAAAACGGAACGATTTAGGAGTTCTTTCATCCCGCGCGCTATTAGAGAATGGAACGGTAGAGAAAAGTTATGAAAGTGGTTAATGAACCCTCTGCCAGACAGTTAAATGTGATTTTCAGAGTATCGATGTAGATGTAGATGTAGATGTAGACTGACCATCCTCTGCACAGTGGCTGACATCTTATCAGGTAAATCAACAGAAGATGAGTGTGCGGCCCCACTGCGCCTAATACCGTCATTTAAACATGCTCCGGTGACATCCGTTGACGTGGAGCGCTCATTCTCATCATATAAGATGCTATTAACAGGCAAGATATGCAGTTTCTTAATGGAAAATCTGGAGAAAGTGGTGGTTACTTACTGTGACAGCAATTATGGACATCGACAACAAAATAATGTGGATTTTTGTCAATCTGTTTATCTTTCTAGACAATAAAATGTCAGATTTTGGTCACCTATTTTCTGATTTTTATAACCGGTTTTTATAAGTGATAGATCCTATTTTAGGTACGTAATTTAAGATTTTTAGAACCTAAAAGTCCGAGGTCTAGTTATAACACGAAACCGGTAAAGTAATATCGATGGCTGAAATTCAAAAAAAAATGTGAAGTTTGGAAAGTAGGAGGCGAGGTACTGGCGGAAGTAAAGTTGTGAGGCGGCATCGTGAGTCGTGTCGGGGTAGCTCAGTGGTAGAGCGCTTGCCCGCGAAAGGCAAAGGTCCCAGGTTCGAGTCCCGGTTCCGGCACACAATTTTAATCTGCCAGGAAGTTTCAAATGTTCAGATGTCTGTAAATCCATCGTACCAAACTGCGTGGTCATCAGTCCGTAGCTTACAAACTACTTAAACCTAGGTAAACTAACCTAAGAACAACACACGCACCCATGCCCCATGGAGGACTCGAACCTCCACAGCGAGCAACCGTGCGCTCCGCAGCGAGGCGCTTTAGACCGCTCGACTACTCCACCGCGGCTGGCTGAAATTCTCTCATCGAAATATATCGAAAAACTTTACTTATAATTAATCTATGGCCTTCTCGATTACTGTTCGTGCTTCTATTGCATTTGGAATGCAGGGGGCTATGAGCCAAATATTTATTCGTTTCTTGGTCAATACTTCCAACACAATAATGCGCTCGTCTCGTATCGATCAGCAGTTACACCATAACAATACGCGGAAGTGGTGACTCGCGAAAGCGGATTATAGACACGTCGATGTTTAAACAGAAGCACCCGCTCGGTTAGCTGTGCGGTCTAACGCATCGCTTTCCGAGACGGGGAGGCGTACCTGCCCCGGTTCGAATCCGCCCGGCGGATTTACGAAGGGGGTCGGAGTACTGGCCAGCCTGGATGTGGTTTTTTTGGCGGTTTTCCACATCCTCCTAGGTGAATACCTGGCTGGTCCCCAAGTCCCGCCTCAATTACACGATTCGCAAACATTTCGTCACACTTTACACTTTCACACGCAGACATTTGGGGTACATATCTCCTCCCCGGGGGGAGGGCATCCGGCCAACCCGTCAATACTAACAAGCCAAATCCGTATAACCAAAGCCGACCCTGCATGTGCGGGAAAAGGGCTAAAGAGAAAGAGAAGAGATGTTTAAACAGAAGCGTTTCATTAGTTATCTCTCAATTGACTCGCACAACACAACATTTCGCATTTATAGATAGATACATGTAACTGCTGTACATATCAAAAAATACAACAAAACATGCTTAAGAGCCATCAGTGTAACACAAATTTAAGCTATTTTTAGTCGGGAAGCTGTAAGTGTAACTTATGTAAGAAACCTTTCATATTAAGAGAATTAACAAGAATTCAGAAGGAAAGAAATCTGCAGTTTTAATATACTGATCATACATAAAACAAGTTAATTACCTGACTATCAATTAAATACAATGAAAGAATCCCTGAGACGGATTTTCGTCTCAAATATGTCAGAGACATTATTGATAGAGCTGAAGCATTGAATTAAAATTTGTGGTGCGGCCGGGAATCGAACCCGGACCTCCATGCTTACTAGGCAGACGTCTTAACCGTTAGACTACCACACCACTAACGATTAAGGCGCCTCGGAATAGTCTATGTACGATTTCCCTCCACAACACATACTTTAATTCAGCTTCTTTGTTCCAAAGATAATTGCCACTACTGCCAAGGCTCTCCATGCAGCGGAATAGCATCTCAGCAATGGACATGGTGGAACAATCCTGTTATGGTGATATAAATATCAATTAAATACAATGAAAGAATCCCTGAGACGGATTTTCGTCTCAAATATGTCAGAGACATTATTGATAGAGCTGAAGCATTGAATTAAAATTTGTGGTGCGGCCGGGAATCGAACCCGGACCTCCATGCTTACTAGGCAGACGTCTTAACCGTTTTTTTTTATTTTTTTTATTTTTTTTTTTTTTTTTTTTTTTTTTTTTTTTTTTAGGGCCTCCAACCTCCCCTCACAGCCCCTCCTTTCGCTCTCCAAATATCGCCTTCGTCGGGGTTTTTTTTTTTTTTTTAATTTAAATAAAATCTCTTTTCCTTCTTTCTTGTAATGGAATTAATTCTCTTCTTACTTAACGTTGGTCACCCATAACAAAAGTTTAATAAAAACAAATAATCCCTTCTTGGTTGGATTCAAAACTGAAAGTTTTTCTTATGAGTGCTGTATTCCACAGCTTAATTGCGTCGTCTCCTTCTTTTTCCATTTAAAAATGTAACACATGAAACGTAACAGTACCTTCTTCGGTTGGAAACATAAATATAAATTTTTACCAAACGAAATAAATAAGTAAAAAATAAAAAAATATTAATAAAAAAAAGATCCTTCTTTTCAATCTCTGCTCACCGACGATTTCAGAGTTCGTCTTCGCAACAGTTACAATGGAGTGTTTCCATGTACTGTTTTGTCCGTTCCTATGTTCGTTTTCATTATTTTTTTAATTACTATTCTTATTTCATCTTCTCTAACTCTGAACGCGTTAGTTGTCGCGAGATCAGTCTAGAAGGGGGGACAAATGAAATGTCTCTTTACAAAACTATGACTTTTTCTAAAATTATTTTTTTTTAATAAAAAAAATAAACTTCTGAGTAACTGTTCTTTGTTTGATCATGATCATATTTGTTCATTAAATAATTGTAGATTTATTTATTTTCAAATCAATTTCAGTCACACTTTCAAGATATCAGTGTGAATAGAGGAGTTCACATGATGGTCCTTTTGAGGAAATTTGCATAATGTTTATTGTAATTATTCATCTGGAGTAATGTGTGATGTTGGGTCGCGATATAAGTCCAAAAGTCACCTTCGCTCTTCTCCTTGTTTGATAATATGTAAAACACCGTGTGCCCCTTCAACCAGTTCACGGCGTTTTTCTTCGTGTTAGGGTATAGTGCTTCATCCGGGTGTAAGAGATTTGTTGGAGTTATTGTGTGGGGCGATGTTCGTTGGATAATTGCTAAAATCCTTCTTACTGACTGCCATATATTGGTAGCATTGCCGCAGACAAATTGGTGTTCATCAGTATCGTTGATTTTACAGACAGTACACAAAGCGGAATCTGCCAGATGGATGGCGTGGAGTTTTGAGTTCGTCGGGATTTTTCTATTAACGGCATAGTACCACTGTGCCTTCACGTGAGTTGGCAACTGCGGATGATGGAGGTTTCTCCATATGTTTTGCCAATTAAAGTGACGATATTTCTGTTCTATGATGTTTTCGCTGTGGTTGTTCATGAAAGTTTTGTAAACTTCTTTCACTCTGATCAAATCATTTTCTGGCAGACACATTCGGATATAACTATATTCTATCAAGAAATGTTTCAGGTGGAAAAGTTCGTTGGGAATGTGGTGAACATCGATTGGAGCGTCGTGGTTGGGCGGCGCTATTTCATTCAGTAAGAATTTTACGACACTATTCCATGATGTCGTCCACTGCTTGTACGTTTTGCTGGTGTACAATGCCTGCGCCTTGTTATAGACGTTTATAAGATTTAGGCCACCGTTGTCGGTTGGTAACGTCAATGTTTCATATTGTATTTTAAATATATGGCCACGGTTGACAAAGTGACCAAAGGCAGCCAAAATTCTGTTGGCGACATCTCGTGGCATTGGCAAGACCTGTGCTACGTAATTTATTTTAGATGTTAAATAAATATTTATCAATGCCACTCTCTGCAGTTCATCCAGTTTTCTGAGATTGTGTTGTTGTATGCTGGCCCGGATGGTGTTCAGTATCCTCCTGTAATTTTTTGCAATTGTGTGCCGGATGTTTCGCGTATATTCTATTCCAAGGCATTTTATACTGTCCGTCTCCTTAATCTGTCCTTGGATGGGCGCTCCTAATCCGCGTCCGATGTTCATTACTGCAGATTTTTTTCTGTTCAGCTTTGCGCCGGATGCGAGCTCGTATGTTTGTATTATTTCTAGTGCCTTTTTGATCTCATTGCTATCTCTGACCAGAAACATGACGTCATCAGCATATGCCCTAATGACAACTTTCTGGCCATTCGTTACTATGCCTTGAAGATTTTGACTTAAGCTTAAAAGTAACGGCTCAATGGCTATCGCAAACAAAGACATAGAGAGAGGACACCCTTGTCTCACTGAACTGTTTATTATAATTGGTCTGCTGGGTTGACCGTTAACCATGATTTTCGATGTAGAGTGGTTTAAGTAGTTCTTTATAATTGCGATATAACGCTGTGGAAAATGCATAGCGCACATAACATGGAAGAGGTAATCATGGCTAACTCTATCAAATGCTTTCTCGAAATCTAAGGAGACCATGGCGCATTTAATTTTACAGACTTCAGCAATTGAAATAATGTCTCTATAGTCGGTCACTGTGTGGTGGATGGATCGCTCTTTTCCAACGCTCGATTGATAATCCCCAGTGACATTGTTCAGGACTGATTTTAACCTCTCATTGATGATGCGTGAAAATATTTTATAATCGCAATTTAGTAAAGTGAGAGGTCTGAAATTTGATACTGATTTCCCTGCAGGAGTTTTCGGGATGAGAACTATTGTTCCTTCTCGGAAGTCACTCGGTATATTAGTGTTTGGATTCATCAGTTCTTGACAAATACATATTAGTTTAGATATCATCTGTCTCCTAAAAGTGTGATACAGTTCAGCCGGAATCCCGTCGGGTCCAGGAGATTTATTTTTCGGGCTTCTTATGATTGCGTTTTCAACCTCTTCCTCTGTTATTTCTGTTAACAAAGCGGCTGCTTCCTCTTGGTCGAGCTTCCGGGTGAGTCCTGTTGTAAGTTCATTGTGCGCTGTTACATCCGTTGTTGCATTGTTTAAGAGCTCGGCGAAGTAGTTTTGTATTTCGGTCTTGATGTCACTTTGCTGCGTCAATACTCGGCCATCCGCGGTTATTATTTCAGTTATTATTTTCCTCCGCTGTCCCTTTCTTTCATTGATAACATGGTATATTGATGTATTTTCTCCACGTACATCATTTTGGAGTCTTGATCGTATTTTGCAACCGTCAAGTTGTTTCCGTCGTAAAGCTATGAGCTTAGCTTGAATTCTTTTTATCTCCAGGTGTTTGTTAATTATAGGTGTATCGGATCTGTACAAATCTCGGAGGACTTTAAAGTAGAATTCGGTCGTCTGCTTCTGCCAGGCCATCTTTTCCCGTGAGTAATTTATTAGCGCTCTTCTTATCGTCGGTTTGGCACATTTCAACCACCATGTGAGTGCTGAAGACATTATTGATAGAGCTGAAGCATTGAATTAAAATTTGTGGTGCGGCCGGGAATCGAACCCGGACCTCCATGCTTACTAGGCAGACGTCTTAACCGTTAGACTACCACACCACTAACGATTAAGGCGCCTCGGAATAGTCTATGTACGATTTCCCTCCACAACACAAACTTTAATTCAGCTTCTTTGTTCCAAAGATAATTGCCACTACTGCCAAGGCTCTCCATGCAGCGGAATAGCACCTCAGCAATGGACATGGTGGAACAATCCTGTTATGGTGATATAAATATCAATTAAATACAATGAAAGAATCCCTGAGACGGATTTTCGTCTCAAATATGTCAGAGACATTATTGATAGAGCTGAAGCATTGAATTAAAATTTGTGGTGCGGCCGGGAATCGAACCCGGACCTCCATGCTTACTAGGCAGACGTCTTAACCGTTTTTTTTTTTTTTTTTTTTTTTTTTTTTTTTTTTTTTTTTTTTTTTTTTTTTTTTTTTTTTTTTTACGGCCCTCCATCCACCCCTTTAGCCCGGCCTTGCGCTCGCCAAAAGTCGCCTTCTTCGGCGTCGGCTTCACTGGCCTTTTATTTTCAACAGAAAAAAAAGAGAAATTTATTTCTCTCAAGTACAGTAATGTACTTAATCTCTTCTGTTTCCATTTTTTTTTCTTTTTCCACGACGTATTTTTGCATTGATATGAAAACCAAAATTAAATAAGTATAAAAATAAATAGCCATCTTCTTGGTGTAAAATGAAATAAAAAGATAATAAAAAAATATACCTAAATGAAAATGTATCGTTTAATTTTTCTCTCCCGTTTGTCTATATTATTGTTCGTTTTAGATAATTTGCGTACTTCTCTTTATATTTTCTGTGACGTTCAAGCTTCTGATGTTCTATCAGCAGGTACATCCAATAATCTTCTTTATTCTTTGTCTTGTTTGTTAAAATGTAATGAACAGTCTGGCCTTTCAGCCAGTTGACTGCTCTTCGTCTAGTATTAGGGAACGGTACGTCATCAGGATTTAGTACTTGTGCCGGTGTTATTGTGTTTGGTGATGTGCGGAGAATAAGTGCCAGTGTCTTCCTGAATAGAAGCCACACATCTTTCGCATCTTCACACACAAAACGATGTTCTTCGGTGTCAATTAGATTGCAGTGGGCACAGTTTGGTTCGGCTGCCAGATGTATCTTGTGCAATTTTGAGTTGGTGGGGATTTTTCTATTGACGGCCAAGTACCACGTCGACCTCGCATTGGATGATAAGTGGGTGTCAGATATGTTTGCCCATATATTGTTCCAGTTGTTATGTTTAAACTTTATTTCTATTTGATTACTCTGTTTGCCTTCCATCAAAGCGTTGTAGATCTCCTTTACCGTGTACATGCCTTTCTCCGGGGTTCTATGACGTATAGCTGTACTCCACTAGGAAGTGTTTGAGGTGGTACAGATCGTGTGAGATGTGGTGCACGTCTATTGGTGGAGCCCTGCTAACCGGTGTGATTTCGTTCAAAATATGAGATACTAAGGTCGTTGGTGATCGTTTCCACTGTTTATATGTTTTACTGACATATAGTGCTTGCGCTTTCAGGTATATATCTGTCAGTTTTAAACCGCCTTTGTGTGTCGGTAGCGTCAAGGTGTTATATGCAACCTTAAATATCTGACCTCTACTAACAAAATAACCAAGCGTTGCTTGTATTTTGCGTGCTATGGTTCTGGGCAAGGGCAGCACTTGAGCAACATAGTTGATTTTGGATGTAATATACGTGTTGACTAGCTGCACTTTTTGAGTGGCGTTTAAATTGCGTAAGCTGTGTTGTTGTATACCTGCTCGTAATTTTGCAAGTAATGTCCTGTAATTGAGAGCGGGCGTGCGGTGAATACTACGAGTATATTCGATTCCGAGGCATTTTATTCGTTCCACTATTTTTATTGGTGCATTGGGTCTGATCTCTATACCTCGACCAAGATTCATGACACCAGACTTATTGCAGTTTAATTTAGCTCCTGACGCAAGTTCGTAAGTCGCCACAATGTCAAGTACTTTGTCCAGCTCGCTTGCATCAGTCACAAGGACTCCAACATCATCCGCGTAAGCTTGGCATGATATCTTCTGCCCATGGATGTGTAATCCACGAAGTTCTTCTGTCAGGCAGATCATAAGAGGTTCAAGCGCCAGTGCGAAAAGCGTCATAGACATTGGGCACCCCTGTCGTACCGAACTCTGAACATTTATCGGACTGCTAAGTTGGCCGTTTATACTTATTCGTGATGTGCTATTCGTGAGTATGGTTTTCACAGTATCTATCACTGTCTGTGGAAAGTGCATGGCTTTCATAGTCCGGAAGAGGTACGAATGATTTACTTTATCGAAAGCCTTTTCAAAATCAAGCGACATCAATGCACATCTGATGTTGCAAGCTTCCGATATTGCTATGATGTCTCTGTAGTCGGTTAAGGTCTGATAGATTGTCCTATCTTTCCCCACACTTGTTTGATAAGCTCCTGTCACTGTACGAATAACGGACTTGAACCTTTGCATCATAATACGGGCGAAGATCTTATAATCACTATTGAGAAGTGTTATAGGTCGAAGATTCGCTATGGTTTTGCCTCCCGGTGTTTTGGGGACCAAGACCACAGTGCCTTCACAGAATTCTTTCGGAAAATCATTTTTTGTGTGCATTATTTCGTTACATACGAGTGTCAGTTTAGGCGTTACTCGTTCTCGAAAAACTTGATACAACTCCGCGGGAAGCCCATCTGGACCAGGTGATTTATTCTTCGGGCTCCTTGAGATGGCATCTTCGACTTCGTCGTCTGTTATCTCTGCTGCAAGCTCGCCTGCTTCTTCTGGAGTTAGTCTTCTTTGTGTCCTAGCAGTAATGGCTTGCTGTGCTGTTTCGTCTGTTGGTGTAATGGCAAGTAATTCTCTAAAATGTTTGTGGATCTCTTCTCGTATTGCAGCTTGGTCAGTCAAGAGTCTCCCGTCTGAAGTTTTAAATTCTGTCAGAATTTTCCTTCTCTGTCTTTTATTTTCTTGGAGAACATGGTACATCGATGTAGTCTCTTCATTTGTTGTGTTTTGTAAGCGCGTTCGTATTTGACAGCCTTCGAGATGTTGTCTCTTCAGAGTTAACAGTTTCGCCTTTATTCTTTGGATCTGCCCGTAATTATTGATGACTGTGGCGTCCTGAACGTACAAGTCTCGCAGGCACTGAAAGTAAAATTCTGTCGTCTGCTTCCGCCAGGCGGCTTTTTCGCGAGAGTAGTTTTTCAGTGTCCTCCTTATTGCGGGTTTTGCGCATTGTAGCCACCAGTGCAGTGCCGTACTGTAACGGGGGAACTTCCGTTCACATTCTGCCCAAGTCGTATAGAATGCTGCACGACATCCAGGGTCCGATAGGTGTGCTACGTTAAACATCCACTGGCCTCTAGCTCTGTAGGTTCCCTGTCTCTCTAAGTTTACCGTGCATATGTACGCGATATGATCAGAGAACATAGTTGGCCATAGTTCGGACTGTAAAATGTGTTCCTTTAAATTGGACGTTGCATAGATCCTGTCTATACGACTGGCAAAGTGACTGGTGATATATGTGTAACCCGGCTTATCACCGTGTTTCAGTTCCCAAGTGTCAAGCAGATTTAAGTCTCTCACGATGGTCTCCAGCTCCAGAGATTTATTAAAATTGGGCGTCTGATCTTTGGGGCTTAGTACGCAATTGAAGTCGCCAGCGAATATTGTTTGTTCAGATCGGTCAGTAAAAAGTGGTACTATGTCCTCCTTGAAAAATTCGGCTCTGCGGCGCTTGTTCCCAGTTCCTGAGGGGGCATATACGTTAATCAGCCTAGTATTATTTATTGTGGCAGCTATGCCTCTACTGTTTGGTAGTTTCTCCACTTTCGTGAGTATGATACCTTCCTTTGCCATAATCGCCGTACCGAGGTCATTGCCATTACCAGGATTAATAATGGCGTTATAGCCAGCGATGTTGTCCAAACAGATGTCTGTTACTTCTTGCAGCAAAAGGATGTCAACATCGGCAGCGTACAGAAAATCTTGGAGATTCTTCAGTTTGAAAGTGCTGCTAATTTTATTAATATTCAAGGTCGCAATTCTGTACGCCTGCAAGGACGTCATGTTGACTGTACCATTGAAGTAGTTATACTGCCTACCAGACAAGATGAATATGTCTCCATTTAAAAGAAATCTGTGTCGTCACCTGCCATATTAGCGTCTTCTACGGTATTTTGTCGATCGGTGGTCACTTCATGTCGTTGTTCGGGTGCTGTCTGTCCTGTTATCGCAGTCATCTCTGCATCGTGGCTGTGCTCCTCAACATCATCCGCCCAATCGCGAGTGCACTTAACTTCCCCCACGTCCGTCTGCGATATACTTCGAGGGTCCTTCTGACTTGCTGTGGCTTTGTCAGTTGTCTTGGCACCGCTTTCAGAGGTGTGTTTTCCTCGGTCTGGTTCAGTGTCCTCAGTTCGTGACTTCTTTGTTGTTGTAGTTCGGTTGTCCGGAAGCGCTCCTTGTGCCGTGTTCGCAATTTCTTGGCCTATCCGCTTCGCTTTATCACGCAGTAGCGGCGCAAGTTGTTCTGCTCCCTGACGAGCTTTGCGACGCTTCCTCCGGGGCTTTGGTGAAGTCATGGGGGACTGCAGGTCTCCATCCTCAGACGTCTCAACAGTGTCATCTTTGCACTGGCCCTCTTCTTCGTGTGACAGACACGTGCCTTCTTCTGCCGTCTTAATTGGGTCATCTTCTGCATGGGCACTGGTTCCTGCTTCTTGAGAAGTAGCTGGACCCATAGCTTCTGTGCTACTAATCTCCATAGGGACGTTTTCAGCTGGACGTTCTGAAAACTCAGTTGCCACCCTTTCTATGCATGTGTCTGGGGCATCGTCTCCGCGGGCTACGGCGGCGTACGTCACGGGTAACGTGGTCATGTGACTAGGCTGCTCTCGCTCACCAGTCGGTAGTTGCGTCACACGCCTCTGCACGCACTGAGCACGGACGTGGGTAGTCGAGCCACAACCTGAGCAAGTTCTCGGTTGCCCATCGTAAATAATTATCGCTCTGTATCCACATATCGTGAGATAAGAGGGAATATGTTTCAACATGTCAATTTTAATCTGTCTAACACCATTTAGAACGGGATATTTGTGCAAAGTAGACCACTTCTCTGCAACATTGCTGATAATCGTGCCATATTCCCGCAGTTTCTCGTTAATCTCCTCTTCTGTTACTTCAAAGGGGAGCTCAAAAATACGGACCGTCCGTGTCCCCATACCTGCACGCGAAACCGTGACATCTCCTATATGTCCATCTGAGTGTTTAAATCTGGCTACCCCACCACAAGATCTCACAATTTCATCGCACTTGTCAGCAGTTGATAACTTCAAGTAAACTGTCGGGCTAACGATCGACAAGTTAATTCCAATCAATTCGTCCACCTTGATCTTAAGGTTATTTTCTATAAATGCCTCAACTTCGAAAGATTTTGGTCGAGCATATTTCGGGTCAAAAACTATCTTCAAAGTTTCTTGTCTCAATTTCTCTACTGTCGTTCTCTGTTCCATTATGTCATTCTACAAATGTTACTTCGTATACAACAAGAAACGCTGAAAGCGTACACTCACCACACCGCGCTCAGCTGCCCGCAGCGACGACGTAAACACCACACGGCCGCTCCGACGTCCGCAGCTTACGGCCGCCGCCGGCGGAATACACAACCGTTAGACTACCACACCACTAACGATTAAGGCGCCTCGGAATAGTCTATGTACGATTTCCCTCCACAACACAAACTTTAATTCAGCTTCTTTGTTCCAAAGATAATTGCCACTACTGCCAAGGCTCTCCATGCAGCGGAATAGCACCTCAGCAATGGACATGGTGGAACAATCCTGTTATGGTGATATAAATATCAATTAAATACAATGAAAGAATCCCTGAGACGGATTTTCGTCTCAAATATGTCAGAGACATTATTGATAGAGCTGAAGCATTGAATTAAAATTTGTGGTGCGGCCGGGAATCGAACCCGGACCTCCATGCTTACTAGGCAGACGTCTTAACCGTATTTTTTTTTTTTTTTTTTTTTTTTTTTCCTCTCTATTGGTAGTTCTGTCCGTTGCGGACGCTGTTCGTGATTGTTCGTTCTTGTTCGATGTGATTTTGGCTCAGCTTTTTTATTACAGAGGACGTTCAGCCCTCTGACCGGGCGCGCTGAGCCACGGCGCCCGGCTAACCGTAAGACTACCACACCACTAACGATTAAGGCGCCCCGGAGTAGTCTATGTACGATTTCCCTCCACAACACAAACTTTAATTCAGCTTCTTTGTTCCAAAGATAATTGCCACTACTGCCAAGGCTCGCCATGCAGCGGAATAGCACCTCAGCAATGGACATGGTGGAACAATCCTGTTATGGTGATATAAATATCAATTAAATACAATGAAAGAATCCCTGAGACGGATTTTCGTCTCAAATATGTCAGAGACATTATTGATAGAGCTGAAGCATTGAATTAAAATTTGTGGTGCGGCCGGGAATCGAACCCGGACCTCCATGCTTACTAGGCATGGAGAGCCTTGGCAGTAGTGGCAATTATCTTTGGAACAAAGAAGCTGAATTAAAGTTTGTGTTGTGGAGGGAAATCGTACATAGACTATTCCGAGGCGCCTTAATCGTTAGTGGTGTGGTAGTCTAACGGTTAAGACGTCTGCCTAGTAAGCATGGAGGTCCGGGTTCGATTCCCGGCCGCACCACAAATTTTAATTCAATGCTTCAGCTCTATCAATAATGTCTCTGACATATTTGAGACGAAAATCCGTCTCAGGGATTCTTTCATTGTATTTAATTGATATTTATATCACCATAACAGGATTGTTCCACCATGTCCATTGCTGAGGTGCTATTCCGCTGCATGGAGAGCCTTGGCAGTAGTGGCAATTATCTTTGGAACAAAGAAGCTGAATTAAAGTTTGTGTTGTGGAGGGAAATCGTACATAGACTATTCCGAGGCGCCTTAATCGTTAGTGGTGTGGTAGTCTAACGGTTACGACGTCTGCCTAGTAAGCATGGAGGTCCGGGTTCGATTCCCGGCCGCACCACAAATTTTAATTCAATGCTTCAGCTCTATCAATAATTACCTGACTGTTGTAACCAAGTAAGAACGGAAATCGAAGGGCAGCTTACACACAAACCCTACAATAGCTATTAAGCGAGTCATTGTGGAGAAGACGAAGTTGACGAATAACAAAATTTACAGAACTTTCTCAGACAATTTTTTAAAATGTCGTTGTTGAAACTTAAGCTCTTTATGGCTACTGGAAACTTGCTAAAATAAAAATAAAGAAATATACTTCTGATTGATGGCTCCTTTTTGAATAAGTCTGTTGTAGATTGTTTTTATTCCGAGAATGTACTAAGGCCATAGTTAGGAAAGGAGACTTGGTTACGGAAAAATATACTGTGGGGCAGTAATTAGTTTATCCGGTTCTTTATTTGGGATTTGGCATCCTGTTCATGAATTTACTGTAAAATGAATTTTATTAAAGTCATTGCACTTCCTCTCACATTGTAGAGATACCCCAAAATATGACAGCTAACTGAAAGTAAGCAAGCTCTGTCTGATTTTTCATGTTTACATTTCCATTGTCATCCATCCCAGGGAAAAATTTACAGCAACACAGTTGAAATTTACTGTGGCCTGGATCTCCCTTATTCGCCCTTACAATCTAGTCAGAATTTTGGCATCTCCCTTAAAATATATTGTATATTGCAACGGCCACTTTTTAGTAACTGCTATCGCTCTTATCTCAGAAACAAAATATTATACTCGAGTTACAACATGCGAGCGTACAGACACAGACAATAAACAAGCTATTCGACAGCAACAGTCATCCTGCGGAAACTACGAAAAAGTAGTGGGGGAAGCCAATTGCGCAAGTAAGAAGACCCGACCTCAACTTTCGTTTCTACGTGCGTCAGTTGAAATTTTGGGAGTTCACACTAGCATCTTGACGTGCGCACGTCAACGTGCGCCAACGATTCGTGTCCGTCCACCACGTGCGCTTATATCGCAACAGAAATATTCTTACCCAGAGATACTACCTGTTGGCATTAGGCAAATATCTAAAACGTTCATGCAGTACGGATGTAGAGATGTCAGCAGACGACGTTGTTCTGAGAATTCTGTATACACTTGCAATAGAAATTAAAGTTTTCCTGTTAGGATCTTAGCTAACAACACACACACTGTAATCTGACATATTCAGAAACAAACTACCAAATATTATTGACAAGTAAGGAATATCATTGTAACCACACTCGGAAATCTCGAAACTAAGCAGCAAAATATTGGGGAGAAACAAGAAATATCAGCCTTTCCATACCCTCGGAAATCACGAGATATTCGGAAATAAATAGCCACATCTTTCTAACTAGCGAATAGTTAAGGCCCAAATGTCACTGATACTCATTTCACTTACCAGCAATTTAAACGTTTCCATGGTTTTGTCTCTAACCATATTCTCGAAAGTCGCAACATATTTGGAACAAAGGTCAAATATATGTGAGAAGGAAGAACATAAATGTCATTGCTGATCGTACCACTTGCAGCAGTGGCGTAACTACGAGGGGGGGGGGGGCGATGAGGGGGATATAAACCCCCCCCCAAAAAAATAAATTTAAAAAAAAGAAGAAGAAATCGTATAACAGCAATCTGGTAAAGGTAAAGATTGGAAACTTGGGGTGTTTTACCATAAGCTTTCATTGGATGGGAGTGAATTAGTTTCTTCAACGGAAGTGGTAGACAGTAGTCAGTCTGGAAACTGACTAAAATTTTGCTCGTCAAGCAGATCTATCCCCCCCTCCCCCAAAGCCAAGTCCTAGTTACGCCACTGACTTGCAGCAGCAATTTCATTCTCCGTTCTTCAGTCACACATAAATCACCAAATCGATGTTACTGCATAACATAATACTGTTATGTGAATAAAAAAAAATCTCACGAAGTGTTGTGGATAAATAACTCTCACAATGTGTTACAAACGATAAGATTAACAAACATATTTACTCAGGACGAGTTTCGAACGCAGCACCTCGCGCCTGGCAGTCCATCACTCTAACCACTACATTACAGCAACTCGATGCCGTAGCCCTATCATATATTATATACCCCTTTCCACATGCTTGTTTCTCAATGTTAATATGATTTTAATTATATTTAGTTATAATAAATTAAGCCAGAGATTATTTTGTTATTCGTCTTTAATTCTCTGTTGCCCTGAAACGGTTTACTGCGAGTTATAAAACCAAAACTGTGAGATATACGGCAAATCAAGATGGCATCTGTGACATGGAAGGACCAAGTGAATGTCGTTTTGACGTCACTTTCCAGGTCGTCGTTCATTGGCTAATGTCACAGCGAATATCATAGGAGGGAAAGAAAGTTTTACTTGGGATATAAGAACTCCTGCGTCCACCAGACACATGCTAGCGGGCCCTCAGCTATACTACAGTGAGAGGCAAGCGAAACCATTTGATCGTGTCATTGTAAATTGAGTTAGGATATTTAGGGGATCATGACGCACTCCAACTTTTTGATATAATACTGCAAAAGTATATCACAAATTTTCTGGTGAGGCCGGGCCCCTTTAGAACGAGCCACCCCTGACTCTGGACCATGTGACGTATAATTCAACTTAGTAAAATGCTATTGTTTTCTACATTCTTTCCATCTATTTTTCATCCGCTATGATTATTTCCTGCTGCCTTACTATCTACGTTTTCATCCTCCCTCTGTCTAATACCTGGCCTCTGTTCATCACTTCCTTTTTTTCCATCCATCTTTCATCTCCTTCCATCTATCTCTATGCCCGTATCGTCTTTCGCTCGTCGTACCTATACAAAATGAAAAAATTATAAATAATGGAATTGCTTCAAATTACGTGTTGTCTGCTGGAAACTATCACAAAGTTACCGTTACATAAAATTAAATGAAATAACGACGCCCATTTGTTCAGAATTAGTTTCTATGGTATTTTGATTCCCACTGCTAATATCATGATCGATCATACTGAAAATTAACCATTACAGATGACCGTACCTAAAATGCGTTTCCACGAAAAGTTATTAGTGTCTCATTTTTACCATAGCACCTTACCGGTACGCAAGGCAGAAGATGGTACCACTTCAATTTTCGAAGCTCACTTATTTGGCAGTTAGAGAATTTAAGGCGTGATCAGAGCTATAGATATGAAAAAAATCCGCTTCCTTTTGCCTCTATTAATAACTACGTATACAGATGATTTTCGTTTGCACCCATCTATGGCAAAGCGCCTTTTGAATTATGGAAGTTTCGTTGGCTTCCTTGCATAATTATACTCGAAAGTCGATACGTCATTTTTCATGTTGATGTATTCGCATAATGATTTCGGTAAAATTTCACTTGCGGCAGCTGCCGATGTTGCCAAAATCTACTGACTGCTCTGTGAAAACTCATTTACATACAATGAGGCTAATAATCTGTGTTTACAATGAAATATTACAGTAGCTCCGAATGCCGCAGCTGCCGTAAGTGAAATTAAACCTTCATTTGTAAGTAAGTCTACGATGGTAAACGTCCATCTTTCGTCGACATGGCTTTAGAAGCGCACATTCGATATGTATCGTTAGAGGCCCGGCTACTTGAATTGCAAACATTATTAGAAAGCATCTGGTTCCCGACCGTTACTCGGGAATGTTGTTTTCTGTAACACAGTGGTAATACGAAGGAGATTCTTATCAGATTGACTACTGTGAATGAATCGTTTTGTTGACCATTTAATAATTAATATAGTTCCTGCTCTGTCGTTAATACGTTCTTGTACGAACCACTGTCCGATCAATAAATCAATTATCCTTGTAAACCCAACATTTCGTTGACAACATTACTACTCTACGCGGATGACGCCATAAGTGAAATTGAGCTAAGCAACCAATATGAGAGGCTGAGGGGAACACTTTTTTTTTTTTTTTTTTTTTTGTTTACAGTTTAACAGGTAATTAGAGCTGTGATGGCTCTTTGGTTGACAGGTTCTTGTGTGTACTTTTCTCCTGAGAGTAAATTAATTATCCTCATGAAACGAACATTTCGTTACTACGCCGCCACCTTAGGTAAAATTTAATTATTATCTCAGAGCTGTAAAGGTGGCGAAATTACATATGTTCATCCACATCCCTGACGTTTGTGTTATCCAGTATCACCAATGATTCTTTGCACAGTGGGAGCCTATTGTTTGGTACTCAAAGAATCGATGTCATCGTGACTCAGTTCGTTGAGAAGCAGGGTCGTTCGACTCTTTATTCTTTTCATTCTCCACTCCGAGGAGTGGAGCGGGCTGTTTGAGATCCGGCCCATAAAGAGTCGCGGTTCTATTCAGCCAATTATCAGACAAGCTGATAGTGGGGCAAAGGGGAATCCCAATTGGGAATAAGTGGGAGGGGCTTACCAGCTCCGGCATACGCCTTACAACCAAGGAAAACCTCCCGAAAACCTTGGTCGGAGCCGGGGGAATGGGACCAATTTAATTTATCTCCGGGACTTGCACCGGACTAAAAATGGATTATCGAGAGAGCACGAGTGCACTCACGACAATCGGGGATCGGAGGCCCGAGTTACTCTCGTAAACTCGTAGAGATCAGCTCGACCAACAGTGGACAAGCATCCCCCTACAGGAACCGCACCCGTGGGCACGGTATCCTGTGCGTCGTCCTTGATGAGTAACTCCGCTTGGTAATAGTATATAACAGGGGACACTGCATAGACCACCTTCGAGAGAGTTCACGATAGCTTGTAACGCGTAATACCTATATATAAAAGGCAATGTTCCGAGTGACTTACTGACTGATTACATAAATGACTCATCACCTCCCAGCCAAAACCACTGATGATAAAAACTTGAAATTTGCAGATGGTGTTACACCATTCACGTCGTTCAAAAGCGATTTTTCGATATTCCGTCCCTAAGAAGGTGAAATACAGGATGAAAAGTTTTTTGGAAATTACGCTGTTGTCAAGTCCATTTTGAAGCTAGACCTACATAAATTGGTATATGGATTCTTGGTTATAATTTAAATAAGGCGTCTTTCGGCTTTTTCTGAAAATCAGCCATTAAGGGAGTGAAATAGGGATGAAAAGTTTTTTTTTTTTTTTAAATGCTGCTATTAAGCCAGTTTTGAAGCCTGAACTACGAAAGTGGGTATTTGGAGTCTTGGTTGCAATTAAAATAGGACGTGTATATTGCCCTCCCCCTCTTTGTCATTGCCTATCCTTCCTGTACTCGTCTTAGAACTGTAACTTTAGAACCATGTTTAGTCTTACGTTCAAAATCTAATAACTCCAAAAGTTCTTGACGACATACTTTGAAATATTGATACAAAGTACTACTGGATTACGTGCATGTTTTTCCATACCTATTTTTTAAATATATATCATATACGAATTTATATAAATTTTACAATGTGGAAACGTTGTTGCCAAAAATCGCAAAAGGGTCATAAAAACCTTCCTGTGTTACAGTGCAGAGTAAGCCTGGTTTACACGAAAGCAAACAGGATTATCTGGGTTGAGAAAGGTGGACCAGTTTGGGTTGCCAGATTGTAACACTAAAATAACTGGAAAAATTTCCATGTGTTGGGATTTTCAAGTTGTTGCCAGGAGAAATAAACATTTGACTAATAATGTTACTCTTTATTTTTGCATTCCAAAACTTTAACACTATTGGCAGATATTCAATTTAATTTCTATGTCGCCAGTTTCATTTGGGATTGAATTTTACAGAATCCACCAAATGGATTCTTTACCAGCATTCAGGAACGGTTTAAAATTCAAATAATTTGCATCAGAGTTAAGCTAACTTAGACTTTATTGAGTCTAGTTGACAATACAGAAGGACCTAACACCAGCCATATGCTATGGGCGGAAACATACTAAGAGCAAAAATACAGAACACAACATTCGAAAACACAAAACAAGACTTAAAATAAAACTTTCCATTATTATTATTATTATTACGCCCAAATAAACTTTCCTGCGCCACAAGCAATTGCTTTTACAAACATTCGAAGGTTCAATGGATTAGTGTGTTTTAATTAAAACATGAGGTTTCGGATAGGTGAATGGGTAAATACAAGTTGATCAATTTGTATTGTATAAAGTAATGACAGTTTCATTACAAAAGAAAATTAATCATCGTTTCGTATAACACACCAAGCCATGCCAACGTCATTAGTCAAAGCCGACGGGTGGAATCCCATGTTACAGTAGACGCATCAAGTCCGCTTCTTAGTGGAGTGATCAGCAAGACAGATCGTTGTTCGGCGGACAAGACAACACAATATTTTATACACACATAATTGTGTTCATTTCGGTAGCAATAAAAAATGCTAATATTTTGTCACTTCACTTGTATTTGAGTTGTGAAATATGTTTGTTCCGTTGGAAATGAAGCAATTGACAGTTTATAACAAATTCAAATTATTATTTTGTACCGAACTTTACGACAAGGTGTTTGGTAGGAGGTTCTGCATTTTGACTTGAGTAACGACATCTATGAAATATCGGAAGAACTCTTACGAATACTGACCATAAAACCAGCGTGAGAAAACATTGTCATGTTTTCTAAGAATTCACTGGTACTCCACTCACTCTTGTTTAGCAAACCATCACACAACATGATCAATTTTCTGCTTCAGACCTAGCAGCACAGAGTATTCATCTGCTAGTTTTAATGCGAACTACTTCATGTTGATCGTCGGTAATGAAAGCTCTGCTTTCAAATTTCCTTTCCAGTTGTATTCATGATGGAGCGAAACAAGTGAACCAACATTTGCAAAGTTTTGTAATAATGCTAACAAAGGCCGGAACTGCAAGCCATTGTTATATGTACAACTTCCACGTTTTTCATATTTACATACATATTGTCACGTTGCAAACTGCAGGTGGTCCGGAATACGAAACCTGGTCGTTAAGAGAGCACAACACTTTACATCTAGAACACGTTTATTCAACACAAGCGTACACTCAGTACAGACTGCTTCCTGCTTGCAGTGCGCCACTATTTATACATTGAATTTTCTGGAACTTACAAGTACATCATACTTAAGAAACAACGATCTGCGATGCTAACCACTACACCACGCGTTGCGTCGGAAGACTCGTGGCATGGCTCCCCTTCCTGAAAGAACACTGACCAGCTGCTATGTTCCCTTTGAAGCCAGCTGCAGTGCCTTGGATCTTGTCATGGGTCTCTGTATGGCAGTTCTGGAGAATCCTTCCACTTTGCCTGCACACCTTTCACATGGCGACGAGGTCTGGTGCCAGATCCTCCTGCCGTAGCTTCTTCATTGTCACAACGGTCTTCAGAGTCCTTGAACAAGAGGCCGTTTCTGTCTACCTGTTCTCTGGGATCGTAGTAAGGCTTCATACGGAGGACGTACACAATGTCTCTTCGTTATTATCGTTTTGAGGACGGCTCATAATCCTCCACTTCGTAAGTGACGTCAGACAGGAGGCGTATGACATGATACGGACCATAGTATCGCTTCAGTAACTTTTCTGATAGCTCAACTTTCCGTACAGGGGTAAAAATCCGTACCAAATCACCTGGGCTGTACACAAGAGGTCGGTGCTTGTCGTTATACCGCAGGTGGTCCTTCTCCTGGGCGTCCAGTGCCCGTATGCGAGCCAGCTGCCTTGCTCCTTCGACCTTGGTGATGAGCTGTTTCACATAGTCACCCTGAGTGTCCTCTGGTTGGAACGGGAACAGCGTATCCATCGTCGTCTCAGTCTCACGACCATGTAGCAGGAAAAACGGTGTGAAGCCTGTGGTGTCTTGCTGTATTATAAGCAAATTCATGACTGGCAGTATTGTATCCCAATCCTTCTGCTCAGCATCAACGTACATTGACAGCATATCTGCTAATGTCTCGTTAAAACGTTCTGTAAGACCATTTGTCTGAGGATGTTAGGCAGTTGTTATTCTGTGGAGAATGTCGCAATGTGACATTACCTCTGATATAAATTTTGACATGTATACTTTGCCTCGATCAGATATCACGCAGGTGCACACATGCTTCAAAATAATGTCTTCCACTATGAATTTTGAGATCTCTGGAGATTCTGCATTTGGTACAGGTTTGGTGACAGTGTAGCGGCTAAGGTGGTCAGCGCAGACTATTATCCATTAGTTACCGGTTGTCGACTTCGAGAACCTACCAAAAAGGTTTATTCCAACCCGGTGGAATGGAGCTGCTGCAAGTGGAATTAGTACCAGATGACCTGGAGGTAATTGCGGCACATGCTTCCATCTCTAGTACTCCTTATAGTAACTCTCATAGTGCTTGACACATTGGTAGAGACCTTGCCAGTAATACCTGCGTCGGATTCCGTCTAGGGTCTTCGAAAATCCCAGATGAACAGATATTGGAGTATCGTGGATATATTTGAGAATAGCTGGCCGGAGATGAGGTAGATAAACCAGTAGCCATTAGGGGCCCAGTGGATCGTAATTGCTCTTATACAATGTCCCGTTTATAAGTTGAAACTCTCCTTTGTTCATTTCCTCTTTCTCCAAGACCTCTATTGTTTGTAATAATTATGGATCTTCCCTCTGTTTAGCTGTAATGTCACTTAATTCAGTGAGGGCTGAAATTTCATCCATGCTCTTGTGTTACCGAATAAATACGACCGGAAATTGTTGATAGCCCAGACAATGACGAGACATTCCTTCTCAGTTGTAAAGTAGTTTATCTCGGACTGTGAGAGAACTCTTGATGCATAGGCTTCAGCGCCTTCCTTAATTTGTACCAGCACTGCACTAATCCCATAACTGCTAGCGTCTGTGTGAAGTTCGGTCTCAGTATTCTTGTCATATAAGGCTAGAACCAGTGCGGAAGTTAGAAACTCCTTAAGTGCCCAGAAAAAACTTTCTTCTCATTCCAGTAAAACTTGGCGTCTCCCTGTAGAAGTTCTTGCAATGGACGTGTATTTGTTACAAAAAGCTTCTATGAAACGACGATAGTATGAGCACAGCCTGAGGAAATTTTTCACATCACGGGTGTGCTGAGGAGTTGGAAATTCTATGACTCCCCTTACTTTATCTGGATCAGGACAGACACCATCTCCATTCACTAGGTGCCCCAAGATTTTTATCTATGGCGGCGAAGAGGCACTTTTTTGGGTTGAGGTAGAGTGCTGCTGTCTGAACTCACTTCAACACAGTTGACAGGCGGCTTAGATGTTCTGCAAATGACCTTGAGAAAACAATGTCATGTAGATAACAAAGACATGCCGTCCATTTAAGATGTCGAAGCAAATTATCCACGATGCATTCGAATGTAGCTGGGGCATTACATAGTTCAAACGGCATGACTTTGAATTCATAGAGGCTGTCAGATGTAATGAAAGCAAGCATCTTCCTGTCAGCTTCGATTTGCCAGTAACCTGTCTGCATGTCCTTGGTTGAGAAGTATGTAGCTTCTTTCAAGCAGTCTAAGGTGTCGTCCATGCGCGGCAATGGGTAGACATCTTTCTTTGTGATTTTGTTCAGCCGCCGATAGTCGACACAGAAACGCTATGTGCCATCCTTCATCACAAGGACCATTGGAGACGACCAGGGACACGATGAAGGTTGAATACTGTCATCGTGCAACATCATCTCCATTTCTTCCCGAATTGTCTTTCAGCTGGCGACACTTTGTACGAATGCTGGCTAATTCGTGGATGATCCCCGGTATTAATACAGTGATTTATCATGGGCCGTTTCATCTGGCTCTTCTACTACCTGTGCCAGAATACACCTGAAAATTGGTGTAGTATGGTTAACACCAGCTACGTTGTTCCTGAGTCAGACCAGACCCTATTTGCAATTCCATAGCAATTTCCTCTAGTATGATGTCGGCAATAACAGCAGAGAATGAGACTAGGCCATGACATTGAGCTCACCATCCTAGAGTAGTTCAGCTGTCCCAATACACATTCCTTTAGGAATGAGTTGCGATTGCACGTGAAAATTAGTGATCCAAAGTTCCCCTCGACCACCTGTAATGCTTATGATTTTGTTCATTATACTGAATAGCTTTTTGTGATCGACAAGCACTGCACAGTTCAGCTGGTCATCTCGGCTGCTGGCTGGAACTCTTCGCATTGTTAACAGTGGGATCTCTATATTCTCGACAGCAAACAAACTCCCAGGGGAGTTCGTGGTACATGTACTCGATGGAACAGCTTCCTCAATTTGTAGCTCAGATCTTCCACAGTGAATGACAGCATGGGTTGCCTGAAGTAAGTCCCATCAGAGGACGGCATTATGGTTACAGTCTGTTAAAATGACAAATTCAAAGGGCTGCATCTGTTGTTGATAGTTATTCTTGCGACACATGTTCCTGCTGGCCAGACATACTTTTCATTTGCGACCTTCAGTACAGTTGTCCTTGTATAAGAGAACATTACCATCTTTAGTTTGTAGCAGTAGTCATTCGACAATACAGAGAAGGAAGCTTCTGAATCAACTAGTGCCTGGACAGATTGGTCGTTGATGACGACATCAATGAGATTTCCCACCATCTTAGCGACTGTGGTCCATGGCGGATTTTCACCTGCGGCGGACTCACCTCCGTAGAGGGACGCCTCACCTAGTTTTCTTGAACACGGTGGCTAGGCGAGCGGCTGGTATCTCTATTAGGTGATGGCGAAGGCATGTTAAAGAGCACCCATGTACAGGATATAGCGACGGGCTTTGCCCCCATAGGTCGACAGTAATCATTTGAAGTTGACTGCCACTGAAAGGACTGCTCCAATGTTTGGCGCCTTGCGGCATAATAATTGTCAAACAGTCGTCTTCTCTCCCTACAGTATCGTACGACGTGTCCAGGAAGCTCACAGTGAAAACACAATAGTGTGTTGTCTTCTGTCTCCTCCGAATATCTGTCCTGCAAGGCGTCATAGTTGCCGGAGGATTTGGTTGTGGGCACATTGGTTGGTTCCTAGACTGTCGTTCGGCAGCTGCAGCATAAGTCATTGTAAGGTGAGGCCATTCTTCATGTCGGGTTTGACTGGTGGGGCTGACAGGCACTAATGTTTGAAATACCTCTTCCTCAGCAGCATCAGCCCCCTCATGACGTACGGGACTGACATCCATGGCCATTTTTTTTTTTTTTTTTTTTTTTTTACAGTATGTATCTTTCTCGTATAATTTTAATAAAATTAACTGACACAGAATTATTGAAAGTGAAATGACTGCAAGATTTACCGAAATCATTTAATTAAACTAAAATTCCTGGTTGCTGACTTCAGTGTTTCCCTGCCACAGGTACTTCAGCTAATCAAACTTTAAAAAACTACTAGATATTAGCCAGAATGAGGGAGATGTTTGCATTATTGCAAAAGTAAATGCACAATGTTTATTAGTTTGCATAGATTTCCTTTTTCAGATAATATTCATATTTCATATCAAGATAATAGTTGTAGAACAGGTGAATTTGAATAACGTTCCAGTCCTATATATATATAAAGTACTTCAGGTGCGCACACTTCTTATTGAAAGTCAAAAGCATTAAGGATCTAGAGTCCTCTCTCGGTAGCGGTGGAATTGATAGACATCTACACAGGATGCTCTGTAAATCATATTTAACTGCCTGACAGAAAGTTCATAGGCCACTTTTATACTATTCATCTCCCATTCCATTCTCGAATAGCGCGCGGGAAGAAAGAACATCTGAATCTCTCTGTTCGAGCTCTGATTTCACGTATTTATTCAGATGATCTTTTCTACTTATGTAAGTGGGAGAATTTTGACGATTGGAGTTTCGTAAGTAGCCCACGTCGCAGCGATAAACGCCTTTGTTCTAATGATTCCCATCCCAGATCCTGAATCATTTCCGTGACGCTGTCTCCTCTGTATCGTGACAATACAAAACAAGCTGCCCTTCTTTCGACTCTTTCGATGTCCTCCGACAAACCCACCTGATAAGTATCGCACACTGGGCAGCAAGAACAGATAAAACAGAAGGAATCTCACTATATTATTGATGCTGACTTTTTTCTAGCTAAGCAAGGAAGTCCTTTTAGAGGAACAAATTACGATGGTGATTTTGGTGATCCACATAACGGCAAATTTCTAAATACAATTGATCTCATATCATACTATAGTGTCCCCCTTCGTCAGCGTATTGAATGCCGCAAGAAAGGCCAGATTAGCTATTTTTACAAAAATATACAAAATGAGTTCCGTGACTTGATTGTTGACAAAATAAAACAAGATAAAATTGGAACAAGACGGGTTGAACGTTAAGTACTGCAGGTGGCAGTCTCATGACAATGGGGCAAACAGAAGACTGAACTGGCCTATTTCGTACCATGTGGTGCTCTCTCTTTAAATTTAGTGGGAGCACATGCAGCCGACATTCGGCAAGACTAGGTGATCTGCAAGAGTAGATGCGGTTGAAGCTGTTTACAAGCATTTTTATAAAGTTTTGGAAGCCCTGGAAGAAAATGAAACTTATAAATTGTTAACATCAGAAACAAAATCAGAGACAAAATCTATTTTAAAAAATAAGAGAAAACTCAAATTCATTACTTTAACTTGTTTCTGGTATGCAATATTAAAATAAATTGCTCATGTTGATCAGTTTCTTCGAAGTTAATACTTTACAATTGATAAAGCTGTTCGAAACATTCAAGGACTTTTGGGCTTTCTCAAAACTTCCCGGGATTCTTGTACCTCTGAAGCTATTTCTGAGGCCAAAGTGCTAGCAAAAGATAATGAGGTATCAACGGTATTCTCCGAAAAAAGGATTCGAAGAAAGAAGAAAATGGCCGATGAGCTTTGTGAGGATGAAGTATCCAACATTCACAGAAAAAAATAAGGAATAATTGACAGAGCTTAGTACCAGGTTTACCGCACTTGAGAAAATTGGTGCAAAAATTAGTTTTCTGTGTGGTGTGCAGAATTCGAGAAATGGAAGTGGAGGACTTGAAGGCCAGAGCAGCGGAACTGGCAGAAGATCTTAGCGAGGAAGAACTTGAAGTTGAAAGTGTCAGACAACATGCACTGTCAGTAGAGAGAGCCTTGCAAGATTCCACTGCATCATCAACATTAAGTTTAATTTATAAAAATAAATTGGTAGAGGGGTATCCCAACCTTACTACAGCGTTAAAATATATCTTACCATTCTAGTTTCTGTTTCGTCTGGAGAAAAGTTTCAGCAAGCTGAAACTAATTAAATACACTTGAGGAGCACGACTGCTTAACAAATCTGAGTATAATATCCATAGAGCACAAACGAGCTACTTCTCTAAACTATGATGATATCAAAAACAGTTTTGCAGCAAAAGAAGCTCGAAAAGCGAAATTTTGAATTGATTTTTGTACGATGCGTAATTTTGTAATATTTTTGCATGTATTAAAATTGTTCTGTTTTCCTTTGATCTTAATTCAGTCAATAAAATAAGTTCATGTTGTGAGAGTGTGACATTTATTTAGAAATATGTAACCCAATTAGCGTCAAAAAGTCGATTCTTACAGGGGCGGGGGGATGAAAGAAGGGGGGGGCAAATTTGAGCTTGCCCCCCCTTGGCAAATGTCCTAGATCCGGCCCTGCTCTATTGGACCAGCAGTCCCGACTACCATAAACTGTTGTAATTCTTCTCTCACAATGTCATATGAGGGAAGCAAAATCGTGCTCGTCTCCCACGACCGCCATAGGGACTACATTTGGGACTCTGTCATACTTCTTTCGTCCAACTCTCTTCTGTTACATCTCTTCAATTTTCTGACACCATTGGATAAACTTTTGTGTCATCGAAATATCTTTTAACAGAAGAGCTTGATACATGTTTTCTGCAACGCCCTTCATCGGGTGTGAAATTTTATCAGCCTAAGTCATATCTGGGTAACTACGTCACACAGGGCCAAAACTCTGTATATACGACTGCATTGACTCACCATGTCGTTGGGCCCTGTTCTTCAATTGCCCTTCCGATAAACGGACTTGTTGCTGGTGGTCTCCAAACGTGTTCTTAAGTTCTGTCTGGGATTTTTCCCAGCTATGGAGCTTGTTCTCGTTATTTTCAAACCACTGCTGGGCCATTCCATCCATTTAGAAATATTTTTGCTAAGCATGTAACGTGGTCCCACGTATTGTACTTGCCGACTCAGTCAAATCCTTTCAACCACTTTTTTTGGGTCCTCTGCAGCATCTCCAGAGAACACCAATGGGTGTCTGATGTGCAGCTGGTTAACCACTGTTCATATCCGTTCTTTTGATGACACGGACCACCAGACGGAGGTAGTCAGTATACCCTTTCTTGTCTGTGTAGGTGATGGCTCTTACGTTGCCTAATCAGAGCCACGATGATGTAAATGTATTGCAGGATATTCGGCGCCTCCTCCAGAAAGCGTCATGTTTCAAACTGCAGGTGGTCCAGAATTCTGAAGCCTGGTCGTTAATAGAGCACAACACTTTTTAAATTTAAAACATGTTTATCGAAAATCCTCCCACCGCTAACGGCCGGCCATCGGCGACGCCGCTAGTGCAGGCGTAAGTCAGCGGTCAGGGCGCGGGACAGACGCACTCGTGTTCGGACCGACGCTGCTGATGCTGCGAGCGATATACGGGCCTTTCTCCGCGCTCTGATGGTGGCCTGGCGGGTCGGGCACCGCCTGTTAGCGGCGAGAAACGGCCTAGGGTCACCACACGCCGATCGGCCTGCACTCGTTCCAACACCGCCAACGTTGGACAGTTACGCTGTCAAGGTGCTGCTTTTTAAAAACGTAAAACTTAATATACAGGGTGTTACAGAAGGGTACGGCCGGGCTTTCGGGAAGCATTCCTCACGCGCAGAGAAGGAAAGTGTGTTGTGTGGACGTGAGTCCGGAAACGCTTGGTTTCCATGTTGGAGCTCATTTTAGTATTTCTCTTCAAATCACATTAATCGTGAAATGGAAACACACAGCAACAGAACGTACCAGCCTGACTTCAAACACTTTGTTACAGGAAATGTTCAAAATGTCCTCCGTTAGCGAGGATACATGCATCCACCCTCCGTCGCACGGAATCCCTGATGCGCTGATGCAGCCCTGGAGAATGGCGTATTGTAACACAGCCGTCCACAATACGAGCACGAAGAGTCTCTACATTTGGTACCGGGGTTGCGAAGACAAGAGCTTTCAAATGCCCCCATAAATGAAAGTCGAGAGGGTTGAGGCCAGGAGAGCGTGGAGGCCATCGAATTGATCCAACTCTACCAATCCATCGCTCACCTAATCTGTTGTTGAGAAGCGTACGAAAACGTCGACTGAAATGTGCAGGAGCTCCATCGTGCATGAACCACATGTTGTGTCGTACTTGTAAAGGCACATGTTCTAGCAGCACAGGTTAGAGTATCCCGTATGAAATCATGATAACGTGCTCCAGTGAGCGTAGTTGGAAGGACATGAGGTCCAATCAAGACATCACCAACAATTCCTGCCTAAACGTTCACAGAAAATCTGTGTTGATGACGTCATTGCACAATTGAGTGCAGATTCTTGTCAGCCCACACATGTTGATTGTGAAAATTTACAATTTGATCTCGTTGGAATGAAATTTACATTTAAAGAGAAATACTAAAGTGGGCTCTGGCATGGGGTTGGGCGTTTCCGGCCACATGTCCGCATAGCGTGTTTTCTTTCTTTGCGTGTGAGTAATATTTCCTGAAGGTTTGGCTGTCCGTTTTTGTAACTCCCTGTATACAAAGACACACACACACACACACACACACACACACACACACACACACACACACACACACACACAGAGAGAGAGAGAGAGAGAGAGAGAGAGAGAGAGAGAGAGAGAGAGAGAGAGAGAGAGAGAGAGAGAGAGAGAGAGAGAGAGAGAGAGAGAGAGATATTAAATACTGTGTGAGGTACTAAAAATGTTTTTGGAAATATTAGGAAAAGTACAAATCGGGTGGTTCATGATGTGGGTTCCTGTAGTCATGTCCTAGTTCATGAACCATGGGCAACATATAAGTGGCCAAGTGGTCCTGACAGTTGGGATACCAGTTACTTTGGAATAAGGTTGGGCATCTCGGACATATTCTGAGTCGTGGCCACCTTTGTGCTCAGGCGACAAAGACTACCAAATCCACCGGTTAGTCCCTAAACCGTTAGGGGTAAAACCCAGTGGGGCCCTGGGCAAGTAAGGCTACAAACCTGCTTCCCAGGTACTTCAGTATCATGTTGGCAACAATCAGAGCAAACGATGTGGAATGAGTTGGGGAGCTATTAATATCAGTGGGGTTGGATGTTTTAGCTGTTAGTGACGTTAGAGTAAGGGGAGAGAAAGAGGACGAAGTCGGAGAATACAAGGTCTACCTCTCAGGAGTTAAAGTAGGAAGAGCACAGTGGGGTGTAGGGTTTTACATCAGGAATGCAATCTAACCCAGCATAATTGCAATAAGGTATGTAAATGAACGACTGATGTGGATAGATTTGGCAATCTCCAGCAACAAAATTAGGATTGTGGCAAGGTATTCACCATGTGAAGGGACAGATCAAGAGGAGATGGACAGATTTTACAACGCACTTAGTGATGTAGTTGTTAGAGTGAAGGATAAGGACAGTGTTTTACTCATGGGTGATTTCAACGCCAGGATAGGAAATCGAACAGAAGGTTATGAAAAGGTTATGGGTAAGTTTAGAGAGGATATGCAGGCCAACAGGAACGGAAACAGATCTTGGATTTCTGTTCCAGTATGGGCTTAGTTATTATTTCTTTAAGCGTAAGGGCATTCACTACTATACTTGGGAAGGCCACACCCATGAACCACAGACATTGCCGAGGTGGGGTGGCTTGCGTGCCTCAACGATACAGATAGCCGTGCCGTAGGTGCAACCACAGCGGAGGGGTATCTGTGGAGAGGCCAGACAAACGTGTGGTTCCTGAAGAGGGGCAGCAGCCTTTTCAGTAGTTACAGGGGCAACAGTCTGGATGATTGACTGAGCTAGCCTTGTAACATCAGCTAAAGTGGCTTTGCCACACAGCTACTGCGAACGGCTGAAAGCAAGGGGAAACTACAGCCGTTACCTTTCCCGAGGACATGCAGCTCTACTGTATGAACATATGATGATGGCATCCTCTCGGGTAAAAAATTCCGGAGGTAAAATAGTCCCCCATTCGGATCTCCGGGCGGGGACTACTCAGGAGGATGTGATCATCAGGAAAGACAATACTGGCATTCTACGGGTCGGAGCGTGGAATGTTAGATCCCTTAATCGAGTAGGAAAATTAGAAAATTTAAAAAGGGAAATGGATAGGTTGAAGTTAGATATAGTGGGGATTAGTGAAGTTCGGTGGCAGGATGAACAGGATTTCTGGTCAGGTGAGTACAGGATTATAAATACAAAATCAGTTGGGGGTATTACAGGAGTAGGATTGATAATGAATAAGAAAATAGGAATGCGGGTAAACTACTATGACCAGCACAGCGATCGCATTATCATTGTCAAGATAGATACGAAGCCAACACCGACAACAGTAGTACAGGTTTATATGCCAACTAGCTCTGCCGATGATGAGGAGATCGGAGAAATATATGAGGAGCTAAAGGAAATTATTCAGACAATGAAGGGAGAGGAAAACTTAATTGTGATGGGAGACTGGAATTCGGTAGTAGGACAAGGAAGGGAAGGGAAGATAGTGGGTGAATATGGTCTGGGCAAAAGGAATGAAAGAGGAAGCCGCCTGGTAGAATTTTGCACGGAACATAATTTAGTTATAACAAACACCTGGTTTAAGAATCACAAAAGACGGTTGTATACGTGGAAGAGACCAGGAGACACCGGGAGATACCAAATAGATTTTATAATGGTAAGACATAGATTTCGGAACCAGGTTTTGAAGTGTAGGACATACCCAGGGGCAGACATAGACTCTGACCATAACTTGTTGGTTATGAACTGTAGGCTGAAACTGAAGAAACTACAGAAAGGTAGGAAAATAAGGAGCTGGGACCTAGATAAATTGAAGGAATCTGAAGTTCTTAAGAATTTCAGAGGGAGCTTCAGGCAACAATTGACAGAAACAGGGGAAAATAAAACAGTTGAGGAGGAATGGGTAAAATTGAGAGATGAAATAGTGAAGGCAGCAGAGGACAAGATAGGTAGGAGGGCAAGACCTACAAAGAATCCTTGGATATCACAGGAGATACTAAATTTAATCGATGAAAGGAGAAAATATAAAAATGCAGTAAATGAAACAGGCAAAATGGAGTACAGACGACTAAGAAATGAGATTGACAGGAAGTGCAAAATGGCTAAGCAGGAATGGCTAGAAGTCAAATGCAAGGATGTAGAAGAATGTATAAATAGGGGAAAAATAGATACAGCCTACCAGAAAATAAAAGAAACATTTGGCGATAAGAAAAATAGCTCTATGAATATCAAGGACACTGATGGAAAACCAGTTCTCAGCAAAGAAGGGAAAGCTGAAAGGTGGAAAGAGTATATAGAGGCGCTCTGCAAAGGAAATGAACTTCGAGACACTATTGTAGGAAGGGAAGAGGATGTAGATGATGATGAAATAGGAGATACTATACTGAGAGATGAATTTGACAGAGCACTGAAAGATATAAGTCGAAACAAGGCCCCTGGAGTAGATGATATTCCGTCAGAGCTACTGAAGTCTCTGGGAGAACCAGCCATGACAAAATTGTTTCACATTGTGTGTAAGATGTATGAGACAGGTGAAGTACCCTCAGACTTTAAGAAAAATGTTATAATCCCCATTCCAAAGAAAGTGGGTGCAGACAGGTGTGAAAACTACAGAACCATCAGTTTAATAAGTCATGGTTGCAAAATATTAACACGAATTATATACAGAAGGATGGAAAAGCTGGTAGAAGCCGACCTCGGGGAAGATCAGTTTGGGTTCAGGAGAAATGTAGGAACACGGGAGGCAGTACTCACTTTACGGCTTATCCTAGAAGATAGATTAAGAAAAGGCAAACCAACATTTCTAGCTTTTGTAGATTTGGAGAAGGCTTTTGACAATGTTGATTGGAATAAACTCTTTCAAGTTCTGAAGCAAGCAGGAGTAAAATATAGGTAGCGTAAGGTTATTTACAACTTGTACAAAAACCAGACAGCGGTTGTCAGAGTTGAAGGGCATGAAAGGGATGCAGTGGTTGGAAAGGGAGTAAGACAGGGTTGTAGCCTTTCCCCAATGTTGTTCAATTTGTACATTGAGCAAGCTATAAAGGAAAGCAAAGAGAAATTTGGAGAAGGAATTAAAGTTCAGGGTGAAGAATTAAAAACATTGTGTTTTGCCGACGACATAGTAATTCTGTCAGATACAGCAAAGGACCTGGAACAACAATTGAACGGAATGGACAGTGTGCTGAAAGGTGCATATAAGATGAACATTAACAAGAGCAAAACTAGGGTAATGGAGTGCAGTGTAAGAAAATCAGGTGATGCTGAAGGAATTAGATTGGGAAACGAAGCAATAAAGGAGGTAGATGAGTTTTGTTACTTGGGCAGTAAAATAACAAATGATGGTCGCAGTACAGATGATATAAAATGCAGAATGGCAATGGGTAGAAAGGCGTTTTTGAAAAAGAGAAATTTGTTAACATCGAATATTGATTTACGCCTAAGGAAGTCCTTTCTGAAGGCATTTGTATGGAGTGTTGCCTTGTATGGGAGTGAAACATGGACGACAAGCAGTGTGGACAGAAAGACGATAGAGGCTTTTGAAATATGGTGCTACAGAAGAATGCTGAAGATTAGGTGGATGGATCGCGTAACTAATGAGGAGGTACTGAACCGAATTGGGGAGAAAAGAAATTTCTGGCATACCTTGACTAAAAGAAGGGATAGATTGGTAGGACACATTCTTAGACATCAAGGAATTGGGAATTTAGCGTTGGAGGGAAGTGTGTGGGGTAAAAATCGTAGAGGGAGACCAAGAGACGCGTATAGTAAGCAGATTCAAGTGGATGTGGGTTGTCGTTCTTATGAGGAGATGAAAAGGCTTGCTCAGGATAGAATAGGGTGGAGAGCTGCATCAAACCAGTCTCTGGACTGAAGACCACAACAACAACATCGCTAACACAAGCGTACACTCAGTACAGAGAGACTCCTGCTTGGAGTGCTCCACATAAACAGAATTTTCTGGCACTTACATCAAACACAAGAGACATGTAGAACATTCTAGAAATAGTAAATAAAACAATTTTTTCTGCTCGTGGTGGGATTTGAATTGCAGTAGAATATTTAGGATGAGATGGCAGCAATTCCAGCAGGTTCAGCTTCGATACACCTTCAGTAAATTGCTGACCAGGGCCTAAAGTGCCAAGAGGTGAATAGCGACCACTTTCAACATCTGCAATAGTAAGATTAGTACTGTATTTCCTTTCCTCTGCTGTGTTTTTTTGTGCCCTGGAATTCTGTTCTCTGGGCAAATTACCCCATCCTTTAGATATTGTAATGTAACTAAATATTAAAGCAGTAGTACCCAAAGTCTTCTATCATACCTGGAAAACAAACACGGCTCCAATATACAATTATATGTTCACATGAACATGTCAAAGCACATTTCTTCCCCACTAATGAAGAAAAATCATTTGACCAAATGCGGGAATCAGAATGGTGAGCAAAGAGGAATATGGAAGATAGGAACATTACTTCTGTGGTGTGAGACTTTGAAATAGGCAGAGGATGGGCTGTGGACAACCACGTGGTTATGGAGACCACTGGCTAAATGCAAGAATCCTGGGTTCAGATCTCTGTCCACCATGCACCTTAAGGTGGCTTGCGGAGTATAAAAACCCTCTCCATGAAAATGTACATACATGTGACAAATCTTATCAGTCAAACGGTGTCAAGGACTATTGCAAAGTACTATCCACTTTGTACATTATGGTGACCTACAAAAGGTCATTTGTGTGTTAATCTAGAATATAAGCTATTTCCAGTTTCATCTAAAACCATAACAAAAAAGAGAAACTACTCCAGGAAGTAACCCATCTTCCATCGTTAGTTATGGCGATGCAACTTTGGCTTTGGATCCTAGTGAGAATAGAATATCATTTGAGGAATAGTTGGAGCTTCCTAGAACTTCTTCAAAAATAAGGCTCACCTACTTGGGAACTCTGAACATCAACACACTATGAAAGTTGGTAAACTGAAGCACCTAATGGACACACTCAGTAAACAGAACATACTCATATTAGTACTGTAGGAAACAAGATAGCTGAATGTAAGTGCAATTGTGTCAAATATTCCAATAATACCACTATGTTAGGGACAACCTGTATGGTCAAACAGCAATTTACAGGATCAATAAACAATATTAACTCCCTGACAGAACAAATTTCATTTTTTTGTCAGGCAATAAGCATTACACCATTATAAATACACACACCTATCAACCAACATAATAGAATGAACACTGAAAAGTGGAAGATTTTTTTGGGAAATGCTAAGAGTGTTAAACATCCAAACTTCCAGGTGAACATATCAAAATTTTAGTGGGAGGCATTATTGCACAAATTGGCAGAGGAAGAGAATTTAAATCAGTAGTGGGAGACTATCGAGCAGATGATAGAACAAACAGAAATGGGGAAAGGTTCATAGACTTTTGTAGACAACTTAACCTAAAACTAATGACTTTTTCAGAAAACTTGCAAGGAAGGAAAGAACATGTATATCACCAAATCTAAATCAAGGTGAATATCAATTAGACCATGTGGCAACCACAAGGAATTCTTGGATGTTAGAGTGAGGAAGGGCCTAAATAATAGACTCAGACCATTATCTGACAGAAATAAAAACCAAGTTTCAACCCAATAAACCTAAAGCAAAACCAAAAAGATTTCAAATAGTAAACACTAAATTTCTCATGCAAAATCAATATAAATTCTGTGATATGTTAAATGCACAAAAAATGGGAGACTGGGAAGAAATTAAAGAAATAATGATGGAGTCAGTTAAAGAAATGGGATAACCACAAAGAATACCAAGACACTGATGGTGGAATGAGTTATGTGACAAACCGATTGAGAATCGACTAAAGGCATGGAAAAAATGAAAAAGTAACAAAAATTCAGAAAGAAAGGTAGAAAACAGCAAAAATCATTGGATCAGTAAAAAGAAAATATGATAAAGAAAGATTATAAGAAATGGATTCAGATTTTAAAAATAACAACACTAGGGACATCTATAAAACTTTCAAAGACATATTGACAGGATTCTAAAGATGAAAAGGAAACATGATATTAAGCAATAAAGGAAACTGCCAACTGTTAGCTTAATACTTTTAAAATCTATTAAACTGTGAAGAGTCTGCTGACAGATTACATTTTCAAAAACCACAACCATCTACAATACAAGAAATAGGAGAGATTATCAAGTCATCGAAGAATAACAAGATGAATTAATAGCAGGAATGTTGAAACTAGAGGGCTTATCCAGATGGCAGAAAATTCACACAGTAATTAAAGACATTTGAACAAAAGGAATCATACACCCAGTGACTGGAAACAATCTCTGATCCATCCTCTCCATACAAAAAAGAGAGATAAACCTGACACCAGCAACTACAGGGGAATCTCCTTGTTGCTAGTAACATACAAAATATTCTTGAAAGCACTTCTAATAGAATAAGTAGGACCTAATATAGTAGAATACCAAGAATGATTTAGGAAAGGTAGATCATGTGCAGAACAGATTCTTAATTTAAATACTATTTTGAGAGTGAGAGCTATACAAACACAGTAGTTACTTTTGTAGACTTCAAGAAGGCTTATGGCTCAGTTGACAAAGAATCACTATTTCAGGATTTCAAGGATAGATGAAAATACCAGAAGACTTGTTGAACAAACACTCATGGAAATAACATCAAGCATTAAGTTTTAAGTTGAAATTTCTCAACCATTCAAAATCAAAACTGGTGATCGACAAGGAGATGGAGTGTCCCAAATTCTTGCTAACTTGGTTCTAGATAGTTAAAACATGAGAAAACAATTGAAAAGAGAGACATAAAACTTATAAATATGGGACAAGGAAAGAACAAATTTGAAGTAAAGTGTTTAGCCATTGCAGATGATTTAGCATTGATACTGAAAACCCTACAGATGCATCTGTGTGCTTGCTCTATTACACAAGACTGCTGTAAAGACTGGGCTAAAAATATCTTATTAAAAAGCACACAAACATAATGAAGGAAAAATTATGAAAACGAAGTGTGGAAACATTAAGAATAAATTTGAATGCCTTGGGGAATGGATCTAAGTCAATGGACTAGATAACACAACAAATAAGGAAAGAGTAAAGAAGTTAGAATTTGCATACAAATTAACACACAACTATTACAATAAGAAATCAGTATCCATCCAAGTGATGTTTGATATTATAATTCAGTTACTACGACACAAGCAACATATGAATCAGTGAGCATCACACTGAATAAGAAAGGTGATGTAAGATAACAAGGAAAAATAAAGAGGAAAATACTATGAATAATTTTGGGTCTCAAGAAAAACAATGAAAATATCTGGATGAAAAGGAGAAATGAAGATTTATACAAAAATACAGAAAAAAATCACAGATACAATTAGGAAAGGATGACTACAATTTTATGGACATTTAAAAACATGGGAGAAACAAATTACATAGCAAAATTTTAATTATGTTAATAAACTGAAGAAAACTGCAGGATGGATAGAAGCAGTGTAAAAAAAAGGTGTTGCAGAAGAAATAATGTGTGACATGAATCACTTCAGAATACTGATAGAAAAAGCAACCTAAGAAGAAGATAAGCAAAACCAAACCTTGATCAAAGAGAGTGTGGAAAGATGAGCAGACAAGTAGTTGAAGAAAATGAAGTACTGGGAAGAAAGGAAGGGAAAGAAACACCATTAGTCTTAAGTTGTATGAGGTCCATAGCTGGCCAAATTCATATATAACTTGGAACATGTATGTGACAATTTGTCTAATGATTAAAATTCCTTGCTGCAGCTGTTAGAAATGACTGTGAGAAAGCAAAGAGTTACAGAAAGAACACTTTTGTCTGCAGTCACTTTCAAAAGCAAATCTCGCAGTAGTGGCTGTACAATCTACCACCGCTACCCTTATATAACAATATTAGCAGTCATCTAATATGGACGGCCACAAATTTGTCTCTGCCTACAGATGTGAGAATGGTAACCTGACTCTTGCAACCAGCATATTTGCATAACACAGCATGTCTAACTTGTGTGGCAATATTCTGAAAGGTCCATCCCACTCAGAAGCTTACAAATTGATGCCTTTCAAACTCAGTTGGCTGTAGGCATCTCTAATCTCCACAGCTTATCGACTGTTTGCTTCACACATTGATACCACACTGAGCCTCAAGTCTGTAAATATTTCCTATTAAAGGGATGACATCTGGCAGCCATATCACTACACTATATGTAGGTGGATGATTTTGGAACCATTATCATGACATTATCCCCCAGGTGGCATCTGCCATCATCGGATCAAAATTGATATCACCATTCCACATGTAATAATTTTGTTTCTCCCAGCAAGAAGCTAGGAAGGAGGCGAACAGGGACAGGGAGGATGGTATGGGGGAGAGGATGAGATGGCAGAGACAGAGTGGAGGAGATAGGATATAGAATAGGCCCATATAGCCCAGCTAGTGTAGCAGTTTCAAGTAAATCAGTAGTGTGGTTTTCAAGATTTTTGTACCTACATTAACAATGACTTCTTTATATAGGCCTAGCAGTATACATCAGGATTACAGTATCAATGTATGGTTTTATTCATATATTAGCCTTGCATTTGGAAATGGCATTACATTTGCAATCACAATAGTGAAATAAATAAATAATAAAAAATTACAATAAAATAACAACAGAAGTGATTTTAAAATATCATTCAGTTCCTGTGCAGTTGCTAATTATATAAAGAGCTAAGGCAGGCAAAATTTAGGTAGAATTGTGTAAAAAGGAGCTCTTCATCATAGTGTGCACTAGAATGCACAGTTGTAAAATCCGCATCTGTAAGTGATAATATTCTGGGGCCTGTACCTTGTGTTTTACTGATCACATGGATCAGGAGTGAAGGGTTTTGGGTAGCCCTTGGCATTATGATCATTTTTATACCTATCAAAAGAATGGGTGTAGCTAACCTACAGCATAGAGTCAAAATTTAAATATTACACACTTCCTGCAACCCATCCAACTTGATTGGTTTTTGTGGATTACATAGAGTCTTGGATGGACATTTTTAGTCTTTAGAAACACTTTTTTTTTTCTTTTTTTTTAGAAACCCGCAAATAACTTGTTACTTTCTATTCATTGTAAATCATCAAAATCTTTCCCTTATGGTCTTAATATGATATTCTACAGCTGCTTATTGTTACTGTACTTAAAATTATATTTAAAAAAGCTGGATTTTAGCTGTTTTTGCACTGTTGTCTACAAACATTAAATAACTAACCATAACAAATGCAGGCATGTCAGCTGGTAAATGGTGTGGATGCTGTCACAAGTGGCTCTGCTCTTAATCATGTACACCTTCCGGGTTACAGGACTGGAATAAGTGGTCGTGGGCAGAAGCATAGGGCAGGTTTTACATCGGGGGCAGTTGTCTGGCTAGGAGCCGGAGGGTAGGGAGGGTGGGTTTGGGATGTCATAGGGATGGACTAGGAGGTTACGGAGGTCAGGTGGGTGGTGGACAGACACTCTCAGTGGAGTAGGTAGGATGTCATCAAGGATGGATCTCATTTCGGGACGGGATTTAAGGAAGTCATGTCCTTGCTAGAGAGCAACATTTAGAGTCTGCTCCAGTCCTGGAAAGTATCCAGTGACAAGAGGGGCACTTTTAGTGTCCCTCAGAGGGTAGTTCTGGGTGTGAGGGGAAGAGGAAGTGGCCTTGGGTATTTGCTTCTGTACCAGATCAGGAGGGTAGTTGTGGGATGTGAAGGTTGTCATCAGGTTATTGGTGTATTGGTTCAGGGATTCAGGACTGGAGCAGACTCATTTGCCACGAAGACCTAAGCTGTAGGGAAGGGACCGTTTGATATGGAATGTATGGCAGCTGTCATAATGGAGGTACTGTTGTTTGTTGGTGGGTTTAATGTGGACAGATGTGTGGAGCTGACCATTGGACAGATGGAAGTTAACATCAAGGAAAGTGGCATGGGATCTGGAATAGGACTAGGTGAATCTGATGGAACCAAAGGAGTTCAGATTGGAGAGGAAATTCTTGAGTTCTTTGCTGTGAGTCCAGGTCATTAAAATATTGTCAATAAATCTATAACAAACTTTGAGTTGACAGGCTTGGATATCCAAGAAGGCTTACTCTAAATGTCCCATAAATAGGTTGGCATATGAGGGGGGCATCCTGGTTCCCATGGCTGTTCCCTTTAGTTGTTGGTATATCTGGCCCTCAAAAGTGAAGAAGTTGTGAGAGGTTTTAGGTAGGGTTGCAGGTGGTCAGCTCAGCGTGACTCCATTGCAGCGAGGCCCTGGGCATGTGGGATATTTGTGTATAAGAAAGTGGCATCAATGGTTATAAGGATGGTTTCTGGAGGTAACAGGCTGGGTAAGGATTTCAGATGATCAAAAACGTGGTTGCCGTCTTTGATGAAGGATGGGAAACCACACATAATGGGTTGAAGGTGTTGGTCTACATAGGCAGAGCTTTGTTCTGTAGGGACTTGGTAACCAGTCACAGTGGGGCTGCCGGGCTATTTTGGTCGGTGAATCTTGGGAAGTAGGTAGAAGGTGGGAGTGCAAGGTGTTGGTGGGGTCATGAGGTTGATGGACTCAGATGAAAGGTTTTGTAGGGGGCCTACTGCTCTGAGGATTCCTTGACGCTCAGCCTGGACATCAGGAATGGGATTGCCTTGCCAAACTTTGTATGTGGTACTGTCTGAAAGCTGACGCAGTCCCTCAGCCACATACTACCACCGATCAATAATTATCAAAAATAATTATGTACACAACAATGCGGATATAACAATCACCTGATGCTCCACATGTAAACAACATGCAGTCTCCAATTATTTTCCACACCTTTCAACAAGGAGAAGACACACGCATGCCTTGGCCAGCTTATGATGAAGTGCCTTAATTTTTGACGTCATATGGAAAAAATTATTCTTTTCGATGAAAATTGTGTGTCAGTGGGAAAATAATTCAGAGATGTCAAAACTCCACAGTGAACTTCAGAAAATGTGTGCAATTGTGAGCTGACACCGGCGGATGGATATCTTTTTTCAAAGGGGGTGATATAATAACTATAGTTTAGTTTATGCTGCAGCTCGTGGAAGTAGATAGTCTGTTGATGCTCACACTAATGTTATTACATAAATGATGATTAATTGCCAGGAATGTAAACTAGGGTGGCTGTATGTAATAATTTAGGCTACTACATGAATTTAATTTAACATCACTATTTATTCCCCAAAACCTGAATCCTCCTGTACTGGTAAAAATCCTAGAGCCATAGGTTGATTAAATAAATTGGCCAAGCCCCCATTAAAGCATTAAATTAATAAAGTTCATTGCAAAACTTGTAAGACGAGATCCCCATTGAAGCGAAAATCAGCTAAGTTCAAACCGCGTCGCTAAAAGTTAAAAAGTCCAAGACACGAAAATAATTCTAAGTCCAGAATCCATCAAAATATTTCAAAGTCCAAAATGCACCAAAATTTTTCTAAGTCCGTGACCCACTCGAATATTTCAAAGTTCAGAAATAGTCATTCTGTCGAAAAATCGCGGACCAAAGCGTCGCAGGTCGGGCATCTAGATCAGTCAAAGTCAGACTGCCCCGCCGGCCCGAAAGGGTCCGCCTTTTATAGATGAAATGACGTCACATCCTGCTCATCCTCCCAACGGCCCTTAAGATTTTTCCAGTCAATTTGATAACTTTTTACTTAATTAATTTACAAGTTATCTGATGGTATTGTTAGATGTGTGCTGAAATTTGCGTCCAAATGGAAACCTCACTTTAATTTTTATATATATTAGTTCCCCCAAAATATTAATTTTTATAATTACAAAATTACTTATGGTATTCATTAAAGTTTGTTTTTCATACTGCAAAAAGAAAATTAGTTCTATCTTCTCTGTCAGGAGTTCTTTAGATAGCATTTGTAGCGCTCTTTTCATTGCACTATTCAGAATTAAAAAATTACACTAAAAAACACTATTCTTTAACAATAAACAAAGAAACATGCATAAATAAATAAAACACAATTGGTGTAGTTATGTCAGTTTGAGTGTTACTACACCTGCAATTACCCACTGTCTCGCTGTTTGTGTATCTGTATTAGTTTGCCAGTTATAAACAATTAATACTGTAATTATGGTAAATTTGTCCTACCATATGTAATATTTACGCTACATGATATGTGATGACCTCAATCGATGTGCATTGCAAAGATTTTTAAAATGACGCATCGCCGGTTATTGAGTCTTGAGTAGTTTAAAAGTTATAAATTATTATGTGCAGTTTGATTGGTTTAACTTTTGATATCAAAGTGTTGCAGAGTATATGAATACATTATCATAAGCGCTCTGTCCTCCTCTTTCATTTGCCGTTTCGGCCTGGTCTGTAGCTGTAATAATTTTGGCGTTATTCTTGATTAAATACACAAGGCTTTGTCTGAGATTCAAACTAGCCGCTGGCCAGCGTGACATGTCCGCAGACGCGTCACAGCGCCGTAGACGTGCCAGCCGGCTGGTGGCCGCTGTCTGACTCACGCGTCTAGCGCACAAGTACGTAATGTCACAAGGTTAGTTTTTCGCTCGCTGTTGGCATTAAGACGCGATTGCGAACATTTTTGTGTCCCAGCCTCGTCAACGCTTTTGGGTCTCGTTTCCGTCGTAGGTGTCGGTGGCCGAGTAGGAAGACCGACTATCTGATTCCCAAGTGTTAGCTGGTTCCTATCTCAGTCCCAAGTGAACCATGTCGTTCAGTGGTGGCCACGAGCGGAGTTGTAGCAGAGGGCGCTCGTGGCTGACGTCGTAAGAACGCCGCATCGTGCGTGCATGTCGGCGCGGCGAAAGTAGGTGGCGCGCACTTTGGACTTGGGCGACACCACAAACATGTTCTGAAATGTTGCTCTCTGCTAATTCTTGACTATGGTACCAATTTTCACAACATGCTGGCAACGCAAAAGCTGCGTTTCGTGACCCTGTCGGTAAAGATTTATTTGATTACGCATTATTAATTATTTAAATATTATAGAAGGAAATTTTCCAGGAGGGATAAATAAGTATAAAAGCTAGAGATCATTTAACTTGCCCAAAGCACAGGCTCGTTTATAGACATGAAAACACAAGTAAAAACACACAAAAACATTCAAGCTTTTGCAACCGTTGGCCACTTCATCAAGAAAAACGGTAGGAGGGAGGGGGGGGGGAAGGGAAGGATATGTGTTTTAAGGGAGTGGATGAGGAGTCATTCCCATCCTGCGCACGCGCGGTGAACGTGAGGAGGGGCAACATGGAGAGGGAAGTAAGAAGGAAGGGGATGGATGCAAAGCAGAAGTACATGCTCAAATGCTAGAAATAAAAACAATCTACAGACAACCTGAAATCACTTAGCTTAGAGAGGGGTTCATTATTCAGAAAGTCATAATAAGACCCCAGTAGCCATTAACAATTTAAGTTTAGAAGAGTTTAAAAAATTGTTTGAGAGATTTCTTACTGGTCACACCCATCTGTTCCATTATGACTCACTTAACCCTTTCAGCCCTGATTTTTTGTTTTTCAAAAAAATAAATAAAAAAGAAGACAATTGAAACCTAGTATTCATTATAATGAATTTATGTACAATAAAATGTACATTTTTTTCACATTTAGTTGGAAATTATGGTGTGTGCTATAAATAGCAAACCAGGTGTTAAATGGAGTAAATTGTTACATATAAGTACTTTTTCTGTATTGCCACAGCTTTATATTACGCTAATTTGTATTTATGAACAACAATATTGCCAATGAAAAGTACATATACACCTGTATACGATACAAACAATATGCTTACCAGGGGCAGCAACATGTCTGACCACCATCTTGACTTCCACCTGAGTAGTGTGTAGCTACTACACACTAAATGGCAGCAGCTGTTGCTCTCAGAATATCAAGTGGAAATGATGTTATATTTAAAAACGCTAGCGCTCAAGTGTTTAACACTGTTTCATGAAGAAATAAGGATTTGTGAAAGTGATGTACTTTATTTAGTATGCCAGGGCTGAAAGGGTTAATAGAAACTGTACAGTATAACCCTAAACACCCCATTGGATTTGTTCTTATTAGGCATAATTAAGCACTTTTATGTATGATCAATATATTAAAAGTGCACAAAAGTGTTTCCATGTGGCTTAGTACTAATTCTATAAGTATGAAAGATCATCATCATCATCATCATCATCATCATCATCATCCTTACATATGCTAACAGCGTCCTGACTAAAAATAAATGCATTACACTTGTGTGTTCTAAGCATATTTGTTATGTTTTCTGATATGTTCAACACCTAATAGGATTCTCTCATTTTTGGATCTATGGAACCAAAAGGTAATTCACTCTACACAAAACTATTTTTTCCATGGCGCACAAAAAATGTATTTACAGAAGCAACAGACCTAGGCAATGTTTTACCCTTCTTAGTAAAGCCATAAAGCTCTTTGCACTTAATAATAATAATAATAATAATAATAATAATAATAATAATAATAATAATAATAATAATAATAATATTATTTAAATCATTAATCAGTTCTAAGCCGCACTTGTTTCTTTGATCTGTACACTTTTTGTTCATTGGAGAAAAAACTGAGCATTTGATCCTGGAATGCTTAATAAAAAGCCTATGATTTTACTAAGGTTTGGAACATCAATTACTTTGAATTTTAAAAAATCTAACATTTTGCCCACCTTTCTTCCATTTCTGTATTCACAATTCAGATAGCTTTTTTTATACTAGAAATCTCATTAAGAGCATCCTCATTTACAAAATAAAGAGCAACTATGGCTTGTAATTCTCTGAACAAAAGTTCTGTTTCCAACTTTAATGGTAGAAGACAGTGAATTGGATTTCCATTTAATACTGTATATCAATATTTTTTGCCAGGTAATTAAGTTATGGTAGAAGTTAATAAAATAATCTCCGACATTTATTTCACGGATGGACTAAGGCTGTTCAATAGTTTTTAGTGGTAGTACTGAGAAATTTGTCTATAATATTTTTTATTCTTATTATATACATCTTTCATCACTTCATAGCCTTCCATGATGCAGAAATTTGAAGTTTAAAGGGTTTTTTCCAGACTGAACAAGCACATATGTTTAAAAACTAAATAAATAACTAAAATACAATAAATAATTTGATATTCCTCAGTAACATTCCTTTTCTGGATCATCCACACTAAAAAAACTTAATATTTTTGGGCAATAATCCACACTTAATGGGTAACCAGTTCTGGATTAGTCTGTCCACAGCAGACATTAATAAAAGCCAACGGGTAGGAACACTACAATCTCCAGCCACTCAGCATCAACAAAATCGAAGAAAGATCGTAACTCATTCTCTTCTCTTCTCTTTCAACACAAGGATTTAATTACCTAAATCTAATCCATCACATGTATGTTTTGTGACATTATATAGCAAGTAATTTGAGTAATTTGCTTTCACCAGATGCTAATTATTTTTTCTAAGCAAGTTGAATACCGAATTGTGCTTCCCAGAATTAACATTGGCATTATCTGCAGAGTAGGCAGTCATACCCTTAACATCTGAATTGTGTAAATTCAATGAAGATGTGATCACACTGAGAACAGCATTAGCTGTCTCATCAGCCTGTTCTGTGAAATCCAGAAGTATATTTCTTATTCTGTTATCAGGATCAAAAATCTTACACCAGTAGTAGGGTTGCTGTATGTTGCGTATTTTTGTGGAGAGGCCGCGATTTTATGCTAGAAGGCAGGTGTCCTGAACAAAGTGAAAAATGTCCGCAAAAATAGTGGGTGACTACTGTACATTTTTTTTACCTTTTGGTTTGCTGGCGCTCTTTGATCAAGTAGTTCACTATTCTTTGCGATCTTGATGTTAGTTTTGGAAACTGCTCATATTTTCCAGTTCAGTTAAGGAAAGTATCTTGGTACATAATGAAAAGTTTCATATTCTTAAATGTTGGAATGTTATTATCTGTATTTTTTTCCCCAGTTTAGTATCTCCCGTCCATGATGTCATGAGTCAAACGCAGATGGGTGGTATCGGGTGCTTCAGTAATGGGTGGGTGGTATCAGTTATTTCAATATAATTTGGTAGTAATGTTCTTGACTGGTTCCTGGATTATAGCAACCCTAAACAATAGGCAACATTTTTTTCTGTTTTTGTTGTTCAAAGCATCAGTTGGAAGAGAAAAAAGTTGCTCAATTTAGCTGAATCTTTCAAGACATCAGTGAAGAAGCCCTGAATACTTCTCAGTGCCAAAATATTTTTCAAAACTGCTTCTGCCTTAGTTCGACTACATGACATATTAGCCAAATTAGATTCATGAGAAATGTCTTTCGATAATTTATTTGCACAATCCATACTTTTGTAGTTGATATGCTTGACCATATGAAAAAAATTTGCTAGCTCACCTGCAATGTTTTTCATATCCTTACTGGTATATCAAAATATTTATGCAAATATGAATTCACCTTCACATATATCTCGTTCTGCTTATGAAGCTCTGTAGGAGAATGTTGGCTGCAGTCAGTCTTAAACCCCAGGAATGGTGCTAAAGTAACACACAGCACACAGTAAACTCTATTGATGTCACTGGCCATGGGCTTTAGCCACGAATATTGTTCCTCCCACATCTTCAAATAAACACATAAGTATTTCATCTTGCTTCGTGCAGTTTTCACATTTCCACTGCGAGATCACAGAATGAAAACTGATTCAAAATCAAATACACACATGGACACCTCACAGAAGGTAGTATAGTAAAACAAAGAAGACAGCAAACATTTGGCGCAAACTTTTCTCAGTGTTTGATTGCTGATAACTTTACCGATCTGTCAGTAGGGTTTTTTTTCGAATTGTTGGAAAATTTTGAGTCGTGTGTATCAGTTGAGGATTTACAAACAAAACGCTTCTGCTTAAAAACCAATGTCATTATAATTCACTTTCACAAGTCTATTTCCACTTGTTGCTACGGTATAAAAATGTTAGCTGAAGAGTGCATCCTTGCGTTGACAGTATTGACCCAGAAATAAATATTTTGCTCACAGTCCCATGTGTTCAAAAGCTCTAAGAAGGAATGGTAATCGAGAATGGTATTGATTATCATAATAAAAGTTTGAGATATCTTGATGAATGTTAAGTCGGTATTAACTCAATGATGAAATGTACGGGAGAAAGAGGAGGGCAATAAGAAAGACTTTTTAAAAAGTGCTAAAATTCAGAACCTATATAATACAGGAGAGTTGGTCACCCTAATGCCAGCACTGTCTGAAAGACAGAGAGGAAGTGAAGGGAATAAAAGAGACTGGAGTGTGTGTGGCAGAATGGAATATGTACATGGGGCTAGAGTGTGGAAAGGGAAGAGGTGGGGAGGTGAGGGTGACAGGAACAGGAACTAGCTAAAGTTTAGGCCTGGGGGATTGCAGGAGCAGAGGATATTATTGTAAGGAGAGTTTCCGTCTGTGCAGTTTAGATATGCTGGTGTTTGTGTGGATGTCCGTATGGCACAGGCTGTGTAGCAGTTACTGAAGTGAACCACATCATTCAGGGCTACACGCTCGGCAACAAACAGGGTGGTCCAGCTGTCTCCTGGCCATGCCCATGTAGAAAGCTGCACAGTGGTTGCAGCCCAATTTCTAGATAACATGACTCCTTTCACAAGTTGCCCTGCCTTTTATGGGAATAGGAAATGCTTTTGATGGGACTGGAGTAGGTGGTGGTGGTGGTGGTGGTGGTGGTGGTGGAGGAGGAGGAGGAGGAGGATAGACAGGTTTTGAATCTTTTTCGATTAGCATTGGACAAGGGGATGGGAACAGGGATGGACAAGGATAACACACTTGGTGGGCAGTGGAGTACCACTGAAGGTGGTGTGGGGAGGATATTGTGTAGAGTATTTCTCATTTCAGGGCAAGATGGAAGGTAGTCTAAACATTGGGCATGTGACTACAGTTCTGGACAAGGTTGGGAGGGTAATTATAGTCAGTGAAGGTCTTGGTGAGGCCTTTCGTAAATTTGGTGAGGGATTGCTCATCACTGTGGATGCACAAATGGATGGGCTGTATGGAAGGGGCCATTTGGTGTGGGATGGATGGCAGCTCTCAAATTGGAGGTATTGTTGACAGTTGATAGGTTGGATTTGGACAGAGGTACTGATGAGGCCATTCTTGAGGTGGAGGTTAACGTTGAGGAAGTAGCTTGTTGGGTTGAGTAGGACCCTGAGAGATGAATGGGGGAGAATGTGTTGAGATTTTGGAGGAATGTGGGTAGTAATAATTAAATCACTAAAGACTAAGGACTCTTGTGGATATGATGGGGTATCTAGCAGAATTCTAAAGTACTGTTCTCCATATGTTAGCCCAGTACTAAGCCATATTTGTAATTTTTCCTTTCAGAATGGTCAGTTTCCTAACAGATTAAAGTACTCAATAGTGAAACCGCTTTATAAAAAAGGAGAAAGGGATAATGTAGACAACTATAGACCTATTTCTATGCCATCGGTTTTTTCCAAAGTTATTGAAAAGGCTGTATATTCAAGATTAATTGATCATTTCAGTTCACATAATTTCCTGTCAAACGTACAGTTTGGTTTTAGAAGTGGTTTAATGACCGAAAACGCTATATTTTCGTTTCTCTGTGAGGCACTTGATGGGTTAAATAAGAGGCTACGGACATTAGGCGTCTTCTTTGATTTAACAAAAGCGTTTGATTGTGTTGATCACAAAATATTGTTGCAGAAGTTGGAACATTATGGAATACGGGGAGTAGCCCACAACTGGTTCACCTCTTACTTTAATAATAGACAACAGAAGGTAATTCTCCACAGTGTAGAAAATGGCTATGACGTGCAATCCCAATGGGGCACAATTAAGTATGGGGTGCCGCAGGGGTCTGTTTTGGGACCATTGCTGTTTCTTATTTATATAAATGATATGCCTTCGAGTATAACAGGTGATTGTAAAATATTTTTGTTTGCTGATGATACCAGCTTGGTAGTGAAGGATGTTGCTCGTAATATTGACACAGTATCAAATAATGCAGTTCAAGAGATAAGTTCATGGCTAATAGAAAACAAGTTGATGTTAAATCACAGTAAAACTCAGTTTTTACAATTTCTAACACATAATTTGACGAAATCTGACATTATGATTACACATAATGGGCATGTGATAAGTGAGACTGAACAGTTCAAATTTCTAGGTGTTCATATAGACAGTAAGCTGTCATGGAAAGCCCATGTTCAGGATCTTGTTCCAAAACTAAATTCTGCTATATTTACCATTAGAACAATATCTGAGATAAGTGATTTTTCAACACGAAAAGTAGTCTATTTCGCTTACTTTCACTCACTTATGACGTACGGCATTGTTTTTTGGGGTAACTCGCCTGATGCAAAAAGGATATTTCTGGCTCAAAAACGGGCGGTTCGAGCAATATCTGGTGTAAGTTCGTGAACGTCATGTCGACCCCTTTTCAGTAGTCTGGGAATTTTGACTCTGGCGTCACAATACGTTTTTTCTTTAATGTCGTTTGTTGTTAATAATATCAGCTTATTCCCACGAGTTAGTAGCTTTCACTCGGTGAATACTAGACAGATGTCTAATCTACATTTGCACCACACCACCTTAACACTTGTGCAGAAAGGGGTGCAGTATTCTGCGGCATCCATTTTCAATAAGCTGCCACAAGAACTTAAGAATCTTAGCACTAATCCACATGCTTTCAAATCTAAATTGAAGAGTTACCTCGTGGCTCACTCCTTTTATTCTGTCGAGTAACTCCTAGAAAAGTTAAACAATTAAGCTAATTTATTTTTTCTTTATGGATTCTTTTCACTTTGTCTTAAGATTGTCGTGTGCAAAGGACTACTTAAAATTTTTCTATTACCATTATTGTGTAACAATTAATGTATTGACTTGTTCCATGACCATGGAGTCATACTCCTGAAGTGGGTCCTATGGAACAGAAAAAACAAATAAATAAAAATAAATAAATGTCCTAACCACCAGTCCCGATTATGAAGGTGCATCTGAACCATATCAGAAATTTGGGATTATTGGTAGCCAGGAAGGATTCCTCTAAATGGTCCGTGGAGAGGTTGATATAGGAAGGTGCCATATGGGTGTCCTACAAATTTGTTTGCAGTTGATGCCTTCAAAGGAGAATCAACTGTGTGTGAGGATATAGTCAGTCAAGGTAATAGGGAAGGAGGTTGGGGGCTTTGAGTCAATCGGGCACTGTGAAAGTCAATGTTAAATTGTAGCAGGCCAAGTCCTCATACATGTCAAGTCTTCCCCATGAAGAATAAACTAAATCTCTTAGCTCAACCACAGTTACTGGAGGAGGGTTGTGTCAATTGTCTTATACACTCTTAAGCTGAGCCCATACTTGCTCTACGGGATTCAGAGCAGGTGACTTTGAAGGCACTGAGAAACATTCCCCCTCCTTTAAAACCAGTTCTGAATCTTAAAGCTTGTGTGGGACAAACTATCATGTTGGTAATCGAGATGTTGTTCACAGTACCAAAGTGAACTCCAGGGACAATTACAGTAGAACCTTGTTTTTACACTGTTCACGGGACTTCAGTGAAATGGTGTAAAATGCAGGAAATAATGTTTTAAATGGTAAAATATGCTTACTGGTTCAGCCTTGCATTTTCACAGTATTTGTGATACATGTACGTAATAGGCATCTAAATACTTGCCAGGAAGTTTATTGTATAATAAAGGTTATCCAAATTTTTTACTATTTTAAGCACTAAGCAGAACTGGTAATTTTATGGCAAGTAGAAATTTGACATAATTTCCATTCATTATAATCTAGGACACCGCTGCCAGGCTATGTAACATCTTCAAAATTACTGCCTTTTACCAGCATTATTTACGTAGTAAAAACTCCTAAAGTTCCTTCCTTTTTGTATTTTTCAATGTTTCACACGACAATATTAGAGAATTTATCCCTGTTCTCGAGTGCATAGGATCGGCATCTCACACTTATCGCTTTTTTGAGGTTGTGGGTATTATGATACCCAACTTTAACAGATAATGTTCTTTATTGATCAGAAATATGTATCACAAAAACAATGCAACTCTTTATTCTCACATCAACAGAGCAACTGGTTCTGACTGAGTACACGCCACCCGCCAGCTGCTCTGGCAAAGAAGCTGGCGGAAAGAGGAACTACACCGCCACAAATCGACTTGTCATAAATCAACTAAATGCCAACAAAACGCAAAATACATGTTTAAATAAATGCAAAATATCAAGAAACTCTACTGTGTATAATTTTTAAGGCGAAAGCCATGCCAGCATCAGTTTATATAGATTACGTCAGTGTTTTTTCACGAACCTTCCTACGAAAACGTAAAATGTGAGAGAAGTGAGTATGTTAATGCAAAAATGGGAGCGATTTAACATTGTGACATTGGAAATTTGGCGGGAAATCGTAAAAACCGGCAACATAAAAACGAGGTTTTACTGTAAATTTAGATCAAATGTTAATAGCATACTGAATTGAACTTATCTTTCGAAGTGTGGCAGTCGGAGGTGATGGTTGTATGACTGTGTTGTGTGCCTGTGTGATTGCGTAAGTGCTCTATTTTCTGAAGAAGGCCATGGCCGATAGCTGAATGTGTTGTATGTGTGTGTCTTTTGTATGTGCCTGTCGCAGCTCGTCGCCACGTCTTTGCGGTGAGTTGTAAACTGTCCTCACTATATTATTTATTCCAACCTGGACTTTCCATTATTATATTATATTGAACTTATCTTTGATACACTCTAAAGTTCCTGCAACCAGGTAAGACATCCGGTTCCAACGTAACACACTTTTGCATCTGCTTCTAGCACGTGGCCAGGAAGAGCACGTCATACTGTTGCCCAACTGTGCAGCCAACAAGAGAAAGACCTCTGCTCATGTACTCAATTGTGCACTCAGAAAATAACTTTCCTTCAATCAACATCTTCCCATCCTGTATCCTATTACAGTCAATGACGACACCCTCCCATACATCACAGCATCATCAGCTAACAACAACAAATTACTCTGTCCATCAGATCATTTATATAGATAGAAAGTAACAGCAGTACTATCCCACTCCCCTTGGGCACACTTGACGATACACTCGTCTCTGATGAACACTTGCCGTTTAGGACAACATACAGTGTTCTATTACTTAGGAAGTCTTCCAGCCAGTCACAAATCTGTGAAGCTATTCCATATGCTCATATCTTTGTTAGCAGTCTGCCTGTTGCCCTTCATCCACAGCTCATATGAGAAAATGGCAAGGTGAGTTTTACGCGAACAATGTTTCCTAAACCCGTTCTGATTCACAGAAAGAAGAATATCTGTCCCAAGGAAATTAACTATATTCGAGCTGCGACTATGCTCCAAAATTCTACCGGAAACTTATGTCAACGATGTTGGTCTGTAATTATGTGGGACAGTTCTTTTACCTTTTTTATAAACGGGAGTCGCCTGCCCTTTTTTCCAATCACTAGGAACTTTGTGCCGAATTACAGATAGACTCTTCTGAAAGAAATTGGAAACTAGAAAAGCCAACAACAGTACAATTTGTACCAAATAAAGGTTTAAAATATTATCTGCACAAGTCTAAATCAAAATAGAGTCAAATACTCCAGTCAGATTCAAACACTCGTCCTTTATGTCCGTAAACTGTCAGCCTATCCACTCTGGCACTGAAGCATATTTGTAATGCTACCGACATGGAGTTCTTATATTTCAACTATTTGTATGTGCTTGAATCAAGATTTCCAAAAGAAATTATATGACAAATTAAATTGCAATGAATCTTGACATATACAGTATCCTAATTATTACACAGGTCGACAAATTTTGCCTTTTTGTTTGGGGTTTGCATGAAAATATGAATTTCTGACTAAATTGACCCTGCTGATCACAAATCTGCAGCCTGTTTCTCTGTAGCACGTCAGGTTTTTGCACTACCACTACATCATCATATTCACCATTGTTTAACTCTGCACCCAATGAAATTGGAAAGCAATTATGGGACACTGAAAACAAAATGGAACAGTAAAGTGGTTAAAAAAGAATTGCAAGAAAGGCATATGAATTATAAGAAGCAAATATTAAGGTGGGCACTTACCAGGTAGAGGTATTACTTCCGTTTTCATTTGCCCGTGAATGAATGCTTGATACCCTTCCTCTTGTGTGTCACTTCTCCTTCACGTGTGATGCACCAACAGTAGTCAGCCATCATGTTTATTCCCCAACGACCTTGATGTTCCATAGTTTTAAGTTTCTGATGAAATCGTTCACCATGTTCCTCTGATGTTTCAGCCAAAATTTCTTGAAAACACTAAGTTTGACATTAGAAAATGTAGTTTTAGAGAGACCTTGCATCCTAACTGTTTAAAGGACTGTAGCATGTCTTCCACTATTTCCTTGTAATCAAGCTGCTTATTCTGGCCAAGGAAACGATGCACAACATTTTTTAAACTTCTCCAAGCTTGAAGATCTATTTCCGTCATAGAAGTGTCAAAGTGGTCATCAGACATCAACTACCTTATATCTGGTCCAACAAATATCTCTTCTTTCAACTTTGCAGCCGATAGATTTGGGAATTGCCTACACAGGTATTGGAAACAGTTTCCTGTTTTGTCCAGTGCTTCAACATACTGCTTCATGAGTCCTAATTTGATGTGCAGTGGAGGCAATAAAATATGCTCTGGATTAACCAAATGTTCATTCACTATGTTCTTTGATCCCACTGTCAGATTTTGCCTCTTAGGCCACTCTCTCCTACTCCAATGCTCATGATAAGCTCTACTGTCCCATTTACACATATAGCAAGCCCTTAGTGTACCCTGCTGAGGTTTTGGGCTACTATCGGTATCACACTCAGAATAGTCGGATTCACAGATTTCTTGACTTACACCTGGTTCAGAGAATTCAAGAGAATCCACTGATGTTGATGGAGAGGGGATTGGTAGCCCTGGGCCATGAGGAACAGGTCTAATTGCCGATTCTAAGTTTGAATATTTTTCATGTTTCTTCTGTTGTGTCCCGTTACATTCGTCATACAGAAGTAATAGTCATCAACATGTTTCTTCTGTTCACACCATACCATAGGAATTACGAAGTTCAAGCACTTGATTTTACCTTCACTCCATTTCCTTATCTGCTCCACACATGTATTGCACACAATGTGTGGAGCAAATGACTTGTTCTGATCGCCGAGCTTCATGCCGAAATACGCTAAATATGACTTCTGCACAAATTTTGTTATTTGTTGACGTCTTGCACGTATCACATTATTTCCACAGATATAACAAAATGTATCTGGTCTATTCACACACTGACTCCCTGACATTTTTAACTCACCTTCAGTGAAATACCACCACTCACAACAAAGCGCGAAAGTACCTTCTTGTAGCTGTAGCACTCACTCACTCATTTCTGTGGCGATGATGGAACGTCAGCTCCAAGCCTCACCTTCACACAAAAAATGCAGCGTTTCCACATTTCTGTAGTTGTGGACACTGCATAACATAGATTTCGCAGCCAATGGTAGGTTTGGAGGGGGCGGGGGAGGGGGTTAGCTGTACAGAAAAACTGAGGGTGATTGAAAAAACTGATATGATTTTCATATTCAGGGGTGCAAATTTAGTAAAGAACACCATTTACTTTACAAACCCAAGAATCCATGTCGACCTGTGTTATATTTCTTGTATTTGCTTATGTCAACACCAAGCTGAAGATGCACTGACTGCAAGAATAGGCAACATTGGCACTTCTGAATTTGAGCATGCACAGTGCTCTGTTTCTGGATTCTAAGTTATTTGAGGTGGGAATCTATTTGCCTCCCGTTGTTCCTCATCTCTGGCTGCTCTGCTACAACTCGCAATCTGACAGTAAATCAGTTAAGAGGAAGGGGAGGGGAGAGGGAAGGATGCCAGGCATGGTGGGGATAGAAGATTGACATTCCAACCTTAACTTTTCTTTGTCATCGTGATCATGATACTGATTACACCTTTCATCCTTCAGTCTGGAGCTAGTCCCCTTAATAAAATTCCTCCATGATCCCCTGTTCAATGCTAACATTTATGCCTCGTTTGATGTTAAGCCTTTTAATTCAAAATCATTAGTCACCAAATCTACGTACTTTCTCCCTCATCTACCCAACTCCTCTTATCCTCCACTGCCGAGCACATGAGCCTCTTAGGTAACCTTGCTTCTCCCGTGCGTGTAACATGACCCCACTACCTCAGCCTGTTCGCTCTAACAGCTTAATCTATGGTGTTCATTTCCAGTTTCACTTTAGTTTGCTTGTGATGGACACCCTCCTGCCATTGTTCCCAACTATTAGTACCTGCAACCATTCTTGCTACTTTCATATCTGCAACCACAACCTTATGAATAAGGTAAACTGTATGCACCCAGCATTCACTCCCATGCAACAAATTTGGTTGGAAGAGTTGTGTACTGCTAACACAGTCTTGGACCGACTTCCTTCTTACAGAATAGTGTAGATCTTAGGTGAGCAATCACTGCATTAGTGTTGTTACACCTTGATTCAAGTTCTTTAACTACATTGCCATATGTGAGAAAATACATCCTAGGTTTGGATGCACAGGTTGCACTTTGTGAACAATACGCTACGAATGACTAGCTGCCTGGCCGGCAGCATAATAATCTGCTGGTATGCTTCAAGTGGCACACACTGCATTCGACGGTATAAAAAGTGTGGACAGCGACCGTAAACGTAGCTAACAAATGCTACAGGTGATAACTAGAGACTGTTTACTGACTTAGAAATATCTTACAATCACTAGAAGTATTCTTCGACATGAATTAAATAATGGTTGCGCAATTCACACATATTATGCAATTAACATAAGTTATTATCCTGACCAATTACTCAAGCATTAACATGAGAGTGACTACAAAAGCAAATAATTATCACAATCAATTGTCAATCAAATAATAATAATAAAGCAAAAAAAGGGCGGTGGAGTAAGGTCGAAGCAGGATTCGAAATCAAGTCATCTGTGTAGCAGTCAAGCGCCTTACTACTTACACCAGGCTCATTCATGTACCACTATTGGCTTAGTACAGGTATAGCTGTTACAAACTGGACTTTGATCTCAATTTTCGTGGAAAGCAAGGTGCATTTGAACAAACCCTTTTAGCTTGGTGGTCTGGAGAAATTCCCGCACGACGTACCTGCGACCCATCAAAATTCATTTGTTCCATACTTGCTGTTCCCCTTTTAAGTCACGTGTATATGCAACACTGATTATTTTGTTTTCACTTATTTTAATCCTGTCCTGCCAGTCTTTTCAACGTATGATCCATGAACAGTATGAACAACAGTGGTGACAGGTTACTTACAGCCTTGTCTTACCCCTGAAACTACCCTAAACCATGAATTTAATTTGCCGTCTAACTGCTGCCTGACAAAGACTGTTAATTGTATGCAGAAGTTTGCCTCCTACTCCAAAATATTTTAGAACTGTAAACGGCTTCCTGATAGTAACATGATCATTAGCTTTTTCTAGTTCTATAAAATATAGATACTGTTTGGCCACAATAACTTCACGATTTGCGCGGTGGCTGCTGGGAGCTCCATTATGGCTACTGCGAAAAGTGAAGGGAGAGGGGAAGGCAGCTTGCTGCAGTGCTGCAACTGTTACTCTAGCAATGTGTACAGTAATGTTTCCCGTCAAGGACCATTGTAACGTTGGCAGCACTTGTAAATAAAAGAATAACTTTCAACTAGTGCCAATATTCGCTGCTTGTGGCAGCACGAGCCAAATTGTCAAGTTATCACAGCCAAATAGTACTATTCCCTGTTCCGCTCATAGCACTTCTCCATTATCAGGTAAATAAAGATATGGTCCTGACAACCTCTAAGAGGCCTAAACCACACTGATTTTCATCCAACATGTCTTCAATTAATACTTGCACTCTCCTTTCAACAATACCAGAGAATATTTTCCTCACAATACTAATTAAAGAGACACCTCAATAGTTGTTACAATCTTTTCTGTTTCAATGTTTTAAAATTAACATGATTACTGCTTTTGTCCAGTCAGATGGAACCTGTCCTGACTCCCACACATTCTCGCTTCATTTCATCCACACCAGCTGCTTTATTGTATTGCAACCTATTGACCATTTTCTCCACTTCCTCAAATGTGATCCTGTTTCCATCATTCCTATCCCATTCTACCACAAAATCTAACATCATTGAACATTTCACCTAATATTCCAACTGCCCAAGTCACCTCCAGTATTCACTTTTAGCTTCTTTGTTAGCGGGGAAACAATTACATTGTTCTTATGGACATTTCACTAGGTTCAACCAAAATATTTGTTACAAGTGGGAATCTCTTAAAATCAGGTTTGTTAATTTGGGGTTCTACTATACAAGTTCATAGTTAAAGCTAATACAAAATAAATTTAACACTTAAAAATATATACATTTATTTACAATAGCTGTAAACACAGAACTTTGTACAAATAAATATTTTACCTATTGAAATGAGAGATCAGAGGACACCTAGACCCACAAACTCAAAACCTTTAAGTCTTTAACAATGTAAAGCAATTGTCCGTCATCAGTGAAAATGATAAATAATTGGATAAATGAGTTTATGTCTGTCTTCATGGAGCATACCAAGATTATACTGGTATTGCACAGAATGAAGAATCATGCTTTTAGATATATGCCAGAGGTTCAAGTGTCAGTTTCCATATGTTCTTCTGCAGTGTCTGTTTTATTAGATTCAATCTCATTTCCATCATTTGCTGGTTCATCTTTTTCTCCTTCAGAGGGAATATCTGCATTAGTATTTTCCAATGAGCTACTTCCATTCTGCAACTGAAAATGAAAAACTTGTTTAAAGGCTACATATGTATGAACCATAAAACTGAAATTTCGTTTTAGTGTTCTACCAGGAAGTACCAATTTTTGATGTGTTAAAAATTTTATGTAATTGTAAGTGCATAACTAACGTGCAGCAAAATAAAGCTCATAAGAAAACCTGCAGGAGTGTTCACTGTCTTATCAATGCAGCAACATATGTACAAGCTAAAAAAATAACCAAGACAAAATATGATTTTTCACAAACTTCTAAATACTTGTGTGTTTGCAAAAGAATAAATATCAATTTACAGCATTTCTTTCATAAGCAGTTTTTACAATCTCTAAACATGCCAACAGGTTTAACACTGCGGGTTTATTTCAGCACGAGTTATTGAATAATGTGATACCTCCTTTTTATTTTATAAATTGTTTCAAGACATCAAAGATTTTTATGGTCATTTTTGTAATATCAAGCATATCAGAGAAAAAAATCTCTTTCAGTTGCACAATTATTTTATTACTTTGTGTGTGAAGTCAGATTTGGACATCGTAAATTCTACTAGATTGTGCTTCTACATCTTCATACATACTCCACAATAACCTGTAAGGTGCTTGGCGGAGGGTACACAGTACCACTAATACGCATTTCTTTTCCTATTCCACTTCCAAACAGAACAAGGAAAAAAAAAAGAATGCATGCCTCCATACGAGCCCTAATTTCTCTTGTCTTTGTGATTATTACGCGAAATTTAAGTAGGTGGCTGGAAGATAGTTCTAAGCCCAGCTTCGAATTTCAGCCCTCTAAATTTCCTTAACAGAATTTCTCAAAAACAACGCCGTCTTTCCTCCAGCAATTCCCATTTGAGTTCCTGGAGCATTTCTGTAACACTCGTGCATTGGTTGAAGCTACTAGTAATGAATCTAGCTGCTCGCCTCTGAACTGTTTCCATGTCTGTCTCTAAAATGATCTGTTGCAGATCCCAAACACTTGAGTAATACTTAATACATCGTCGTACAAGTGTTTTATATGCTGTCTCCTTTACAGATGAAGTACATCTCCACAAAAAATTTCCAATACACCGAAGTCAGCTGTCCGCGTTACTTACAACTGTCTTTACCAGTTCATTAAATTTAATAGCGCTCTGCAATGTTACACCTAGATATTTGAACGATACTCACAACTAATGTTTTATTTAAACATTATGTCATTGTTGTAATTCTTCATGCTTTCCCCGCGAGATCTTGACATTTTGGATATACGGGATTACTGCCGGATGTATGCGTCGTTCTGGCACAATATATCGGCCGGGTAACTCGCTGCCTTCTTCAGGTGCTACCTGAGACTGCCGTTTTTGGAGGACCTGGTCCAGTATTTATGCCCAGCAGACGCTAGGCGCTCTGTCTGCGGTCCACGCCCAGCTGGCGCTACTTGTAGGGTGTTGTCTCTTCCCTGGCGTTCCGTCGGACGTCCGCGCCCCAATTGGCCGCCATCTGTGGCCGTGGCAACTCTCTGAGGCCCCTCCCACGTTGGCTGCTCCCTCTGCGGTCCGTGCCCGTCTTGCGCTGCTCCTGAGGTGTTGTGGCTTCCCTTGTGCTCCGACGGACATCCGCGCCCAGCTCGTCCACCATCTGTGGTCAGGGCAGCTGTCTGAGGCCCTTCTGGCGTCAGACGCTCTGATCTTGGTCCGAGCCCGCCTCGCGCCTCTCCTGAGATGTTCTGGCTGCGCAGATGCTCCAACGGACGTCCGCGCCCGTCTTGGCCGACATCTGCTGCTATGGCACCTGTTTGAGGCCCGTCCAGTGTCAGGCACTCCGTTCTCGGTCCGCGCCCGCCTAGCGCCACTTCTGAGTTGTTTCTACTTCTTGTGGAGTTATTTGGTCCCTTCCGCTGGGCCATAACAAGTTCCAGAGCCGGACTCCAAGCTGTACTTAGCTGGTAACTGCTATCTCGGTTTATTAGGTTGTCAGTGACCTTTATTTCGATGGCCTCCTTTATGATGCTGTCCCAGAATCTTGGGGGTCTGTGTCACAATTTTCGTTTTGTCATAGTCCATTGTGTGGCCATACTCTATACAATGCTCTGCCACGGAGATTGAACACCTTCCAGTGTGTCTGAAGAGATCCGCAGGGAGACATGCAGGGCACTCACCAGGACAAAGCCCGCCAAATGCAACATCTCGAGTGAGGAGAGAGCGGCACTCAGACAGCTACGGGAGGACGACAGCATTGTAGTTCTGCCAGCTGATAAGGGTAACTCCACAGTCATCCTAAACAAGTTGGAGTATGAAAGCAAGGTGCAACAACTTCTGGAGGACACTGCATACAAACCTCTAGGGGGTGACCCCACAGAAAAAGTGGACAAGAAGACCCGGATGTTACTGAAGGAGACAGGTCTACCCGAACAGCTCATCAAGAAACTTCAGACCAAAGCGCCTGTACCACCTAGACTCTATGGACTCCCCAAGGTCCATAAGGAGGGAGTCCCTCTCCGACCTATTGTCAGCAACATCGGTGCAGCAACCTACCCCACTGCACAATACCTGAAGAAGAAACTGGCACCATATGTGGGTAAATGCACCCACCACATTCGAAACTCGGAGGACTTCCTGCAACGCCTGAGGCAGCTACACACTGTGGACTCAGACATCTTGGTCAGTTTCGATGTGGTGTCGCTCTTCACGCGAGTGCCACTGACTGACTGACTCAATCTCATCGGGGAAAAGTTCGATGGTGCCCTGCTTGACTTGTTCAAGCATGTACTGACCTCGACTTATTTTCTTTACGGGGGTCAGTTTTATGAGCAAACGGAAGGAGTGGCAATGGGCAGCCCATTATCACCAGTGGTAGCCAACCTTTTTATCGAAAGGTTCGATGAGGAGGCACTTGCATCAGCCACTTATCAACCCAAGTGCTTCTTCAGGTACGTTGATGACATTGGTCATTTGGCCCCATGGCAGGGAGAAGCTGGAGGAGTTCCTGGAACACCTAAACTCATGCCACCCGAGTATAAAATTCACTATGGAGCTAGAGAAGGATGGGCAGCTCCCATTTTTGGATGTCCTGGTCAAGAGAAAGGCAGACGGCACTCTGGGGCACAGTGTGTATCGAAAACCCACCCACAATGACTTATATCTTCAAGCCAGTAGCTGCCGCCAACCAGCACAGAAGAATGGAGTCTTGAAAACTCCAGTGCACAGAGCCCAAGCTCTGTCAGATCCAGAAAATCTTGCCACGGAGATTTAACACCTTCAGCTGGTTTTCAGTAGAAATGGATACTCCTCCAGAGATATCCAGAGAGCACTTCATACAACCAGCCAACCACAGGATACAGAGGAGGAGCCGGAGGCGGCAAAGAAGGTGGCATACCTACCATATGCTGGTCCTATTTCTGCAAAGATCAGCAGAATTCTTATGAAGTATGATATTAAGAGCATATTCTGCCCACCTGCCAAAATTGGGACAATGCTGGGAAGTGTGAAAGATGACCTGGGGCTTCGTAAACCAAGCATTTACACCATTCCGTGTCAGTGTGGGATGTCATACATCGGCCAGACAATCAGGACGGTGAATATAAGGTGCAAAGAACACCAGAGGTGCACCAGACTTGGACAGGCAACCAAGTCAGCCATAGCAGAGCACTGTCTAGAGTATGGCCACACAATGGACTATGACAAAACGAAAAGTGTGACACAAACCCCAAGATTCTGGGACAGCATCATAAAGGAGGCCATCGAAATAAAGGTCACTGACAACCTAATAAACCGAGATAGCAGTTACCAGCTAAGTACAGCGTGGTGTCCGGCTCTGGAACTTGTTAAGGCCCAGCGGAAGGGACCAAATAACTCCCCAAGAAGTAGAAACAACTCAGAAGTGGAGCAAGGCGGGCGCGGACCGAGAATGGAGCGCCTGACACTGGACGGGCCTCAAACAGCTGCCATAGCAGCAGATGTCGGCCAAGACGGGCGCGGACGTCCGTTGGAGCATCTGCGCAGCCACAACATTTCAGGAGAGGCGCGAGGCGGGCTCGGACCAAGATCAGAGCGTCTGACGCCAGAAGGGCCTCAGACAGCTGCCCTGACCACAGATGGTGGACGAGCTGGGCGCGGACGTCCGTCTGAGCACAAGGGAAGCCACAACACCTCAGGAGCAGCGCCAGACGGGCGCGGACCGCAGAGGGAGCAGCCAACGTGGGAGGAGCCTCAGAGTTGCCACGGCCACAGATGGCGGCCGATTGGGGCGCGGACGTCCGACGGAACGCCAGGGAAGAGACAACACCCTACAAGCAGCGCCAGCTGGGCGCGGACCGCAGACAGAGCGCCTAGCGTCTGCTGGGCATAAATACTGGACCAGGTCCTCCAAAAACGGCAGTCTCAGGTAGCACCTGAAGAAGGCAGCGAGTTACGCGGCCGAAATATTATGTCATTGTTTTTCCTACTCATGTGCATCACCTTACAGTTTTCTACATTTAGAGCTAGCTGCCATACTTCACAGAAGCTAGAAATTTTGTCTAAGTTATCCTGTATCTAATTGCAGTCAATAACGACACCCTCACGACACCCTCCCATACATCACAGCATCATCAGCTAACAATTACAAGTTACTCTGTCCATCAAATCATTTATAAACATAGAAAATAATAGCATTCCTATCACACTCCCCTGGGGCACACCTGGGTATACACTCTTCTCCGATGAACACTCACCGTCAAGAACAACATACTGTGTTCTATTACTTACGAAGTCTTCCAGGCAGTCACAATTATGTGAATCTATTCCATATGCTTGTATCTTTGTTAGCAGTCTGCAGTGTGGCGTTTGTCGCAGTCCCATTTGAAATCAAGAAAAACACAATCTGCCTGTTGCCCTTCATCCATGGCTTGCAATACGTCATGCGAGAAAAGGTGAAGCCGAGTTACACATTAATGATTTTTCCTACACCCAGGCTGATTAATAGAAAGAAGCTTTTACATCTCAAGGAAATTTACTATATTCAAACCGAATATGCTACAATATTCTACAGGAAACTGAAGTCAACGATATTGCTCTGTAATTATGTGGGTCAGTTATCTTTCCTTTCTTATTAGATCACAAGATGCGAGGCCGCCGCACGTTGTAGACTGGTGTCTAGTGCCTTGCACTGGCAGCATGCAATGGCCTTGCAGATTGCGATCTGGCTATCACCAGTAGTTAAATTTTAAGATTCCTGAAACTGGTCATATGTGATTTAATAAAACAATTCTGCCTTTGAAGCAGATTCTTCCTTTGCTGAGTACACTCAGTTGTTTATGCCAATCCAAGATGACTAACTCAATGAAGAAAGCTTATGGTTTTATGTTCTATCAACAGCGTGGTTAATAAGGACAGAGCTTATGCTCTGTTTGGGTAGGGATGGAGAAGGGAATCTGCTGCAGCCTTTCACAGGAATCATTCCAGCATTTGTCTGAGATATAGGAAAAAGAGAATCACAAAAAACCTAAATCTGGATTGCCAGAGGCAGATTTGAATCCCTGTCCTCCTGAATGCAAGTCCAGTGTGTTACCACTGCACCACCTTACTCGGTGATGAAATAGATAGTGATTGTTAATGTATGTACAAAAACCTTTCAGTTAAGTACTGGACAACTATGTGAAAATCGAGTGGAAAAGTCATTGGTACCTGCTACTGATGCCAACACTGTCAAGTAGAGCTCTTATCAGATTGATAAACTATTATGTGCGAGTGAAGTATATCTACAATCATAGCCCACAAGCATTATCACATTGAGACAATTTAAGCCTACTTCATCTGATCTCAGTGAATGGAAAGAGCCACATAACAGATTGAAGCCTACAGCTAGTTGGCTGTCTCTTCAAACCACTAGCCCTTCCAACCACACAGGACAGCCTCACAATGAGGACAATGCATGCAGGGTAACTCCACTGTGTGCTACAACAGGAAGTTTGTACACTTCTTGGTTCTTCAGCCTCCTGGTGTGTCATCATCTATACCTCTGCTAGTGGAGACGAGAACTAATCTATTGTTCGTCTATATTTCTGAATTGGGCACATGAACTGAATGGCAGTAAGTTTAGTCATACATTGATCTTGTGCCCTCATAATTGAATGTGCTGAAGTATTTATAAACCACAAAAAGAGTGTGTGTGTAGGACACAAAAATGCCATCTTTAATTGTCCACTTTCTTTAAACCACTAGCACAGAATAGTTCATGATAAATGTGTGTAGTCTGGTTGCAAAACAAAATACTGTCTACTATATCTGGTTCACTATGCACTTTTTTCATCTTACAAATTTTCCCCCCATCATCTCAAATTGCTACCTCCATTTTGAAGTATTACCTAATTATGAGGAAAAAACATGACAATGAACCAGCCTTCTTTCCACTTCTTCATTGGTATTTTTCAGCTTGAATCCAGTCATTCATTATGTCTATCTCTAAATGTAATAAATGCTTGCAATATGTGCTGAACTCGCGTTATTATGAATAAAATTATGTTGAGTTCTACATATAACTGAAAAAGAATTATCACTAAACAAAGCCATCTGTTAAATTTATTCAACATACCTCAGAGTTAGGCATTTCCTTTGACGCAGATTTTCCTATGATGGAGGATAAGAAACGTTTTGAAAACAGTCTAAGTCGGAACTTTTGTAGAAAACGCAACTCGCCTTGCCACTGACGTAACAATGCCAACTGACTGGTTGCAAGTATATCAGGTAGTTCTGCATCAGAAAGAAAGGAAACAAATACATTTGTACACTCAGCAGGAGAAAAAAGTGAATACATCTGCATAAATTTTCTTACGTAAACATTAATAAACAACCTCATTAAATATTTTTTTTCTTTGCGTTGTCTCACTACAAATATATAATTTTACTGTCATTAGGCGATTACAGCAATAAACAAAATACGGCATACACTTCACAATGGTAAATAGAACAGAACTGATGAGAGTTCACTTCCATGTCTTTCAAAAAATTCTTAATTCATAGAAGGGGTTTGCAACAAGCCATTATTAATGTTTTTCTAAATGTACCCTTCTAGTAGGTCTTGTAGCACCTGTGGAAGGTTACTAAATAGTTAATGGCCCACTAGTCCACTGCTATTAATTGACTGATAGCCTGCAATATGATTTATGTAATAGACTTACTATTCCTTCTATCATGGCCTTTAATATTGTATCCATATTTTACTTCATGTAGATTTTTTTTTTTTTTTGTGCAGATGAATAATTTTATATGTACAGATGATGATAGTCATTACTTTACACTCAAAGAACACGGATATACAATGTGTTGATTATAACATGTAAGAACTGTAACTGCTTTCTTCTGCAAAAGTAATGCCTTTTTTAACATGGCTAAATTAGTTCTACAGTGTTTTATTAATTGATTAATTAATTAATTAAACTGTTTTCTTCTTTTTAGTCACAATGTTCAAGGTCTGTGTCATAATCACTTTACACATGTTTGTTTATGTTGTTGCTTAGAAGATGACATTTTAATATAAATATTTGATATGGTGTATCCAAAAACACTGAACTTTAATGTTACATCCTACATGAGCCACAGAAGCAAGCAACAGTGCACGACAAAGAACAAACACAGGTGTAGTTATGGAAGTGTCCTATGTGAGTGACGTCCATCGCACCAACAATCACCCATTAGATTCCAGCTTTTTAATAAGGCAAATAGTAATGTGAACTAATTAATATGAGTAGGGAGGAGGGTGGGAGGGGGTTAGAAGGAGTCCAAGGAAAATAACTGAATAAGGATTCATCAAAATTGTGAAAGTTTCTGTAAAATTGTAGACAAGATAGGGGCAGCATATTACTACATCATTCGGATTGGTGCAGTAGGAATGTGTGTGGGTGGGGAAGCAAAACTTAAAAGCTAATCATTTTCTCTGCTAGAATTGAACATCGATTTTTATTCCCAAATTATATGTTATAGAGGGAAACATTCCTGATCTGATAAATATACAAATAAAAAATCTAGATGATTTAACTTACCAGGTGAAAAACCACAAGAA